>CAVLJG010000005.1:85321079-85364190 GCA_963669975.1 Acanthoscelides obtectus | reverse complement strand
TATGGTGATGTTTTACGAAAATGCTATAAGAGGTGGAATTTCGGTGTGTAGCAACCGATTTTCGGAGGCCAACAATAAATATATGCCCGAATATGATCCTGAAAAGCCGTCCAAGTACCTTATGTACCTGGATGTGAATAGCTTATATGGGAAGGCTATGCAGCAACCCTTACCCTACGGAGGGTTCAAATGGGTAGATGATGTAACATCGTTTGATGTGATGTCAATACCCGACGACTCTGACGTAGGGTACGTGCTACAAGTCGATCTATCGTACCCACAAGAACTGCACGATAAACACAAAGATTTTCCGTTTGCGGCAGAACGTAGCGTACCACCCAGCGACGGCGGGGTAAAATTGCCGAAATTAATGGCAACACTTACGGATAAAAAAGAGTACACGGTTCACTATAAAAATTTAAAACAAATGCTAGCTAATGGGTTAAAGTTAACGAAAATCCATAAAATTTTACAATTTAAACAAGCAGCCTGGCTGAAACCCTACATCGAGTTGAATACTCGATGTAGAGCTGCAGCCCGGAATGATTTCGAAAAAAATCTTTTTAAATTAATGAATAATGCAGTATTCGGTAAGACCATGGAAAATATACGTAAGCACCGCGTATGTAAAATCGTTAAATCTTGGGGTGGTCGCTATGGGGCAGCAAACTTGATTTCGAGTTTTCGGTTCCACAGTCGCACAATTTTAGAGGAAAATCTGGTGGTTATCGAATTGAACAAGGCTGAAATAACGTTTAACAAACCTCTGTATGTAGGGCAGGCAATTCTAGACCTATCGAAACTAGTCATGTACGATTTTCATTACACCTATATGCTACCAAAATGGGTGCAGAAAGGTGTAAGCTCATGTACATGGACACAGACAGTTTTATCTACGAATTGCAATGTGAGGATGCATATGAGGAGATCATTAAAGCTGATTCCAGTAAATTTGATACTTCGGATTATCCTGAAAATAACATATATAAAATACTGCGTAAGAACAAAAAGGTGCCGGGTCTAATGAAAGATGAAAATAACGGTAAAATTATGACACATTTTGTTGGACTTCGAAGCAAAATGTATAGTTACAAGGTGCAGGGTGGGAAGGTGGTTAAAAAATCTAAAGGGGTTAAGTACAATGTTGTTAAAAATAAAATTGCATTTGAGGATTATGTTGAATGTTTGAAAGAATTTAAGGAAAAAACAGCTACACAACGCTGTATCAGGTCGTATGCACACAACGTATATTCTGTTGAACAGTCAAAAATTAGTTTAAGTCCGTATGACGACAAACGTTATTTAATTCCGAACAGTTTTGACACACTTCCGTGGGGGCATTACAGTATCTTATAATAGCGTTTTTTTTTTGTTATAGATGAATGCCCCAACATTATCAGAGTTAGCTGTTAGAAAAATTTGCGAATCAATAACATCATCAGCAGTAGAATTCATGGAGCAGTCTCCACTACCATGGAAATTAACTACGGAAATTGTGAAACAATTTCCTTTATATAAATGGCACGCTATGATTAAAGAAGCCAAAAATGATCTTGATTCTTCATATACAGGAATTAACTTTATTAGATGTCACAAAGAAATAGATCCAAATTTAATTCACACTATATTAGGAAAATCAGATTGGGGTTATGTTTTTGAAGATTATTCTAGTTACTGTCTATGGACAAGTGGATATTGGCTGGACCAATATTACCTACACGTATGTAAAAATTGTTTATCTAAATTTAAAGAAATACATAAAACTTTAAATAAACGTTTATTTGCCTGCTATGACCATTCTCACGAGGTTCACGATGCACATGACATTATTTTGAACGTATACCAAAAAAAGTATAATTGGTGTCACAGCTGCTTTAAAAGCGTAGTGTTTGAACTAAAAGACCAGGAATCTTGCAGAGATGCCTTACATGATAGGTCTAGAAATAACATCCGAATCCGATTTGATGAATCTGATGTAGACAGCGATATTGAGTTTTAAAAAAAAAACATCACAGCAAACAAATTACAAAAAAATATATAAAAAGCGTTCATCCGTCCTCCAGTTTCTCTCTATCTATTGTACTAACATTTATATATATATTTTTTTTCAAACATGTATGTAGTACTAACATTTATATATATATATATTTTTTCAAACATGTATGTAATTAGATTTAATAAATGAATATTTATAAAAAGATGTTTTATTGATTTCGTTAGATTTTTCTAGTAAGAAGAGTTCACAACAACAACAACAACAAGATGTCCTGATAGCTTGAGTCGTCAGAGGTGTGCAACATCAGAAGCAATGTTAGTGCGTGGTTGGAGTTCAAAACTTAGCGTGTTCAAAAACAAAAAAAAAAAACACGCACACACATAATACTAACATTACTTCTGATGTTGTGGCGCGGTTCTTCGGGCTATCAAGACATCTTTTTGGTATTTTTGAACAAAGTGTGCACGTCACGTGCGTCACGTATCACGTCACGTGCGTCACGTATCACGTCACGTGCGTCACGTATCACGTCACGTGCGTCACGTGTCACGTCACGTGCGTCACGTGTCACGTCACGTACGTCACGTGTCACGTCACGTCACGTGTCACGTTACGTGACGTATATCATAATGAAACGACAGATATGCATTTTTACAAAAACTTTATTAAAATCGTTCAAGATCATTAGCGATCCTATGTCTATAGAAAAATATATGTTGTCCTAACGCTATATGTTGTAAAGTACAGCCTACGAGCTTAAATGTATACAATTTTTGAATAGCATCTGAAAACGTATAATTTTGATCATTAAAACTAGCTCGAACAATCTTAAGCGCATTATAATAATAGCTTGGAAATTCAACAGTTTCTAGCATAGACATATACGGTACTAAAAGTTCATTATTTGCTTCTAAAAGAGCGTTCACGTCCATTTCTGAGAGGTAGAAACTAATGTTGTGCTTGGTTATTTCGAGAATTTTCGTACTATCATAGATTAGTCGTCGAATTCTGCAATAGTCACCGCACTCGATTTCGACAGGATCATACTTGTCAGGAAGGTTCTTCTCCTCCTCCTGCTCCTCCGTCTCCTTCACCGTTACCACATTGAGCTGGGTGATTAATTGTTCCCACTCATAGGAACTGAAAGATAGTTTCAACCGTGATGAGTTCCACACAATTACAGCAGGAGTAAATGATCTCGCTGGGCTTAGACCGCATCCAATTTGGTATGATCCATTTGGAAACTGCGTGTACAGCAGATAATGGTCCTCGTTCTTGGCCGCTTCTTCGTACCTTTCCAGAATAGCATCCAGCTCACGGTCGTAGTTTACAGATGATTCGTGTGAGCTGCTGGTGGTGAGGTCAAACTCGCTGCAACTTGAACCACTAGCACTGGTATCCATTTTTTTTTTTACTAGCTGCCTGACTGACTGACTGACTGACTGCAACCGACTGAGAACTCACTTTTAGCAGAAACCCCCCCACCCCATACACCTAGACGATCGCATCATTGTCAATCCAACTATTATGTTTTGCATCAAGGCCAAGCCATTTGACGTACATTTTTTTACCTTTACGACGTAAAACTTTTTCAACTAAATAAACATCTGGATTGGCTGTTTTCTGTAATTCTTCGTCATAAAAGGCTCCTTTGATCGGTGCACCTTGCATATCTTCGAGCATGTACGTTGCAGGGTTGGTAATATTAATTTTAGTAACTTTAAATAATTCCGTTGTCCAGCTTGGAACGTATCCCTTGTCGAATAGCATTTTGGTTTTGCTGATGCGTACAATGTCACCAACTTTAAACTTACGCGGGCCCGCGATTTTTAAATGAGTATATTTTCGATTTAAGATACATTTTTCGTTGGATTTATTAATTTGTGATGGTTTACATCCGATGGTTTGATGACGTGTTCCATTGTATTCATTGGTAATGCTTTGTAATATATCAATCCATTTATACGATCCCATTAAGCTAAAGTATTTGTAAAGTTTATTTTTCAACGTCCTTATGGCTCTTTCAGCAATGGCCGCTTTCTTGATGCTATATGTACTATAATGATTAATATCATGCTTCTTCATTAAAGTTTGAAATTTACTATTGTAAAATTCTTTACCTTGATCAGATTGTAGATTTTTCGGCGTACGTTCCGTATGTGCGAGGATATCCGAAAACGCACGAGTTATCTCCTCACCCGTCTTTGTCTTTAACGGTCTAGTCCACATAAACTTGGAAAAAGAATCGATTACGACGAGAATTAATTTGAAATTTTTATTTTGATGAGCATAAGGTCGCATTTCAGCCAAGTCCGTCTGCCATAAATCGTCTAAGCCTTTAATGATGGTACGTCGTCTTAGATAATTTTTTCGAGCAGGCTTGTGCAGCTCGTTAACTAGTTGTAGCTTCTCCTTGGCGTACGTCATCATGTTTTAACGCTTTAAATTGTTGTTCCATCGGCTTTATACGCTTAGCAAGATCGTCTGTTTTCAATGATATATATGATGTGCGTCCTTGCAAAAGTTGTAATTCAGAGGATAAATCAATGATATTTTTCCGTATTGGAGTCAAATCGGTATGAGACTTAATTGTAGCCAACTCCTGTTCTATTCTTGTTGTTATATTTGCAATAGAGTCATCTACATATTTTTTTGTTGCCATATGTTTACCAGAAGTAGGCGGATTTCTCGAAATAAACTCTGTTATTTGATCTGTTTTTGCTGTTATTTTTTTTAAATCAATCACTGAAGTATCTACGTATTTTTTAGTTGCCGCATCTGAATTATCTGTGGGATCTTTTATATTACACAACTTTACGTTCTTGAAGTCAACATTTCCATCAGAAGTATGGGGTAGTGTTAACTTTGGCGGTGTACGCATATACGGAAGTGTCTTTTGTTTATCAAAGCGACGTCCGAATTTATCAAGACTCATCGTGTAAATGAAAGACCAAGGAACTAGATTACTGTATTATATTAGCTTCTTTTAGCTCGTTGAGGATGGCTACTATTTCATTATCATGCGACGTATTGCCAGCTTCCTGAGATGCCATAAGGAGTTTAAGTCGATCGATTAATTCATTGGGATCATCCCAGTACACGTATTCGATTGGTTCCTCGTTGTATGTCAAGTAATCACCGATACCTTTTCCTGTTGGCGGTTTTGATGTTGATGATGTTGTTGTTGTTGTTGTTGTTGTTGTTGAGGGAGTGGATCTTGTTAATGATCGACTAAGTGGACTACGTATTTTTGTAGATGTTGATCGTGTGACAATTGTACCTTTATTTTTCTGCACATCTTTAAAGAGAGGCTTAATAATGTGATTATATTTAAATCCTGTCGAACCTTTTAGGCGTCCAAGCGAATCTAAATGAACACCGGTACTTTGCAATAGATTTTTATAGGGTTGTAAATCTGCATCTGCATAGTTTGGGTCATTATAGAATAAAAGTTGATACAGCCCAGGTGTGCCACGAAACCATGTACCTGCTAAGTTTGTCCCCTCAGGTAATATCTGTATTTGGCCAGTCGCTCTATCAAATTTAATTCGGCGTTTACCTAACATCCAACCAATGTTGTCGGTATATATAGGTCCATAATTTTTATCAATTTTATCGTTTTGTGTCCAAAAATCTTGTAAATAATTATGGCTTATTGGGGGATATTGATCTAAGTATTCTTCTATTGCTTCTTGTGAAAAATCAGCAGGACGCATTTCTTCAGGTAGTGGTGGTGTTTCAGGTCTCGGCGGTATATTACCTTGTTCATCAGTTGAAGCCACGTCTTCTAAATTGAGATAGTTTGGGTTCTGTGTGAATACATCATCATCATCATCATCATCCTGTTTCAATTTTTCCTCTTTTTTAATAATAAATGAAGGATGCTGCTGAGTCTTAGCTATTTGCTTAAGAGGTTCAGATATTGGTTTGAAAAGTTTTCTAATAGATTCATCTTCTGCAGTTCGACCTAACTTTAAAGTAAGATACTTTTTACGTATAGCTCGAGCAAGTTCTGCGATCTTTCTTTTATGACTAGCAACGGCAACTTGGTCCTTTGACATCATGTTACTGAATGATGGCGTACATGATAAGCCTACAATTTTATGTACTTATCAAATCCTACTCTGTATCGACCATAATTAAGAGGAAAGTCTTTAACAATAACTAACGTACCGTACTTTTCTGCCCAACATTCCGAACACATCTTTTTGAATTCATCAAAAGTAACATCTGGAGATACATGCTCATCAAATATATGTTTTAGATTAATTTCATCCTGCTTAAATAGTACTATAATGTTACAGTTGTCTCGTATGAGCTGTTTTGGAATTTTAGAGTATGTTTGGCAGAGATATGCAGCATCGATATCTTTATGACGACACATGGAGTAATACTCTCGAATTTTCTGCTGACCGTCACACGACACGTCGTCAAATATAAATATAGAGCTATTTTTAGCCTTACTTGGACTTATAATTTCCTCGTTATCCTTAAATGGGAAATAGCCAACACCCTTAGCAGCGGAAATCACTTCTTGAAGCAGTTGATACTTTGGTTGATACAACGATTTTGAATAAACGTAAACATTTTTAAACTTAGCACCGTTTGGATGGAAAAGCAGCGCTAGCATTACGTTCGTTTTTCCACATCCGCTTGGTCCGCAGATGATAGCGCGAAACGAATTCGGTAACAATTTACCATGTTTACTATGTTGAGTTTTTGCTGTAAAATCCAAGTTATCAATGGGTAATGACTGCTCTTGTTGAACAACCTTCATCGTGTGGCGTTCGAATAAGGAATGTGTAAAAGTATATATGTAGATATTGCTAACGCATCATCAACAGTTCTCATGTTAACGTACAAGGGTGAAGGTGTTGTAAACTCTCTGATAAATAATCTTCCGATAGAACTCCACGTACCTTCGTATCAGTTCCTGGGACGTAAGTGTGCGACAGATTAGGATATTTTTTTTTTCATTCTCACACATGTATATGTATATTTTCAGCGGGGACTAAATTAAAGAAGAGGTTAGCACGAGGAGATCCTGGAAAGAACCCATTGGATCGTGCTGCAAGAGACCACGATATTGCATACGCCTTATACAAAAATTTGAAAGACAGACACAAAGCTGATTGGATTCTTGAGAACCGAGCCTGGGAACGTGTAAAAGCACCTGACGCTTCACTAGGAGAAAAGACTGCAGCTTGGCTAACAACCACCGCAATGAAAGTTAAGCGAAAATTGGGTATGGGGCAGAAGAAATCATCTTTTCGACGAGGTGTTCTCACGAAAATCACAAAGTCCTTGAAGAAAAATGCTCCCACCACCACGACATTAAAAAAGTCTGCATTGGTTGCTCTTAAAGCGGCAAGATTAGCGGTGAAGAGTGCAGGTGGAAAACATAAAGTTCGACTACCGAGAATAATTCCGATCGAAGGAAAATCTGGGGGATTCCTACCCTTGATCCCCCTTTTCGCCGGATTAAGTGCCTTGGGGGCGCTCGCAGGGGGAGCTGCAGGTGTGGCCAAAACGGTCGTTGATGCCAAGAATGCACAAAAGAAATTGGAGGAAGACCATCGCCATAACAAAGCTATGGAGTCTTTGGGCAAAGGATTGTATTTGAGAAAAAATGCTAAAGGTGGTTATGGGTTGTACCTCAAAAAAAAAAGTCAAAAAAACTAAACATCAAGCTACCCAAGAAAGCGCTTTATGATTATGAAATAAAGCAATATGCGAAGCTCTTGAACATACCTCATTTCCGAGGTGTCTTCATGCGTGACACTTTACCACGAGACGGTCCACGTAAAAGAGAATGCGCCGTCGTGAACTTAGATATTTCACAAAACAACGGAACTCATTGGGTAGCTTATAAAAAGATAAACAACAACGTTGAGTATTTCGATTCATTTGGTAACCTGAAGCCTCCACAGGAACTTGTTCGATATCTGAAAAACGCTAAAATTTTCTACAACAACGATCCTTACCAAACTTATAATCAAGTTAATTGCGGACAATTGTGTTTGAAATTTCTAAACAATAACAACAACAACAACGATGGATAATAAAACATTATCGGAATTTACATTAGAAGAGTTTGAGAAGAATATTCCGCCGCTGGAATATTTAATAAGCAATGTGAGACCTGCAGAATTATTGAGTATATGGCACAAACTGCCTGCAGAATACACATCCAATTTTGATCTTCAAATACGACTTCCATGCTATGTTCACTACAACAGACCTGATTGGACAACACATTGGGATGGACCGGCTACTGCTCAAGCAAATTGTTATTTCTGTAAATTATCCATTCGAAAATAAACAAAAAAAAAAAACTTGAATAAATGCTTAGTACACAGCTATATTTTTTCATTCATCATGTCGCAGTTGTTGAGAGTCAATAGCACTACTCATATATTTTCATTTCGTCCTTCAACACCGATAGTGTTGGATCCGAAAAAAGATTATGAATTGGCGCTTAGGTCTTTTACTTCATACAATTCCATACCGAATATTGAAAAAGGAGATAAATTTTATTATATCGACCGGATAGGTGGTGGTGGTGGTGGTGGTCAATTAAAAGTCATCGAGTTTCCGACAGGTTGTTATGAAATTACCGACATAGAAACATTTATACGAACGCAAATGAATCTTGAAAATGAAGTTGCTCCTCCGGATGATTATTTTTCTCTAAAACCTAACAATAATACACTGCAATGTGAAATCTTTAGCAAGTATTATAAAATAGTTTTTACAGAACCGAATAATCTTGGACATCTATTGGGATTCTCGAAAAAAGTTCTTAATCCTGGTCAAAAGCATTCTTCTGATTTACCTGTAAACATAATAAAAGTATCAACCATACACTTTGATGCTAACATTACGTCGGGAGCCTTTGACGGAGACACGCCTGCACACACGATCTACGAATTTGCTGTGACAGCCGATCCTGGATACGCTATAGTCGAAACACCTGTAAATTTACTATATCTACCTGTTATACCGAAACAAGAAATAACCAACATCACAGTGTTGGCTTTAGATCAAGACGGTCGTCCTGTAAACTTTCAAGGTGAAACTAGTACTCTTGTGTTGGAGTTGAGAGCGAAGCGCAGATGGGATTAGTGATTATAAGACATAGTGGTGCTTCCAAGGCAACTTCAGTATTACCCCAAGCACCTAAGCGACGACATCTACTACTAACTACATCAAATATCCTGTTTCTACGCTCACTTGGATATCATGTCAACAACAACAAGAATCATGTACAAAAAGAGAAAAACTGAGGAGGCAGCAGCAGCAGCATCACATACTTCTCCGATGTTTGATCTATATCGATCTCCAGCATTCGATGAATCTATTCGCAAGGCTGAGTATAGATCTTATACGCCGTTCATCAAGTCATTTAATTGTAATGATGTTGTGGAATTTAGCATCAATCAAGTAGATTCGTTCTTTGCAATGAACGCTTCCCTTCTATCTATCAAAGGGAAAGTTGAAATAACTGGAGGAGGAGGAGCAGGAGATGTATCTTTAGCTCCAAACTTTGGTGCCTTCCTATTTGACTCTTGCACTTACAGTGAATCCGCTAGAGAAGTTGAAACAGTACGTGATCCTGGTATTGTAAGTACTGTCCGAGCTTACGTATGTTACAGTAAGGAAGACTCAAATCATATGGCTATAGCTGGATGGAACTATCCTTCAACACCTATAATGGCGTCAACACATAACAAGTCTTTTAGCTTGCTAATGCCGCTTAAACATATTTTCAACATTTTCAATGATTATCCTATGATTACGTGTGGCAGACAAACTCTCAGATTTGTGAGAGCTAGAAACGATAACGATTGTATCATTATCAAGGAAAAAACTGGAACGACGACGACAGCGAAAATAACTATTGAAAGCATGGAACTGAAAATCAAACATATTTACCCGAGTGATGATGTGAAAGAACAACTTTTGAAAGCTATTCAAACTGATAAGCCGATACTTATACCGTTTAGAAAATGGGATCTGAATGAACTGCCTGCAATTACCGCAGATGCGAGAAGAGAAATATGGTCAGTTAAAACTAGCACCGCAATCGAAAGACCACGTTTCATTATAGTATGTTTCCAAACCGGTAAACGTGACGTCGCAACCTCAGACCCTACCCTGTTTGATCACGTGAATGCTGCTAGTATTCGAGTATCTTTAAATGGTGAATACTATCCCAACGAACGTATGCAATTGGACTTTGCAAACAATCACTTTACTGAAGCTCATTTCAACTATAGCGACTTTCAAACCAGCTATACAACTTCTTCTTCTCCTCTGAAGAGATGTCTTTTAGATTATACCGCTTTTAAAAATCGCGCTTTGTTTGTTATTGACTGTTCCAAACAAGAGGAAACCATGAAATCATCAACTGTTGATGTTAGATTGGATATCGAAGCCGATACTGGCTTTCCAACCAACACCAAGGCCTACTGCATCATTATACATGACTGCTTAATCGAGTACTTCCCGCTCACCGAAGTTATTAAAACCATCTCGTAAGCAACGAAGGACTCTCAGTTCCGCATCAGACATCATGAGGATCGCGTTTGTTGACATTCAAGGCTTTACAGTTGACGGATTATTCGTACCTAAAGAACTATGTATCGAAATTGGTTTCAAGAAAAGTCATTACATCTTTACACCTCCGCAACCTTTTTCTACATTAAATACTAAAGACAAGAAAACTGTCGCTTACTTGGAGAAGAATTTCCATGGGCTTAAATATTCTTCCGGCGACGTTAAATATTCCAAGTTAAATGAAATAATTAAAAATAAGGTGATATATGCGGCTGACTATGTCTACGTTCGTGGAGAACAGAAAGCAAACTTTTTACTCAAGAAATGTCACATTTTTGGTGTTTTTCCCAACATTATTGATGTTTGCAAGTATGATGGTACACCGTGTGCTACTGGAAACTTTGTTGCTGATTCCAATCCATGCCACACCAACGGACAATTTTCCTGTACCCAGAGAAATGTTGAACGTCTACGCCACTGGTTTTCAAATATCATATTACCTATGTAGTTTTTTCTATTTTCAATAAAATATTAAACGTATTATTGTAGTTTTATTGAAAATACCTCTGGTTTGCGAAATAATTGTCAGAATGTCTATACTATTTTCATTTTGAACGGTATCATCCTGTATAATAATAACAGTACATCGTATACAGGTTATGAGACATTCTGACCGACCGACCGACCGACCAGAGGAGCCCACCACGCTATTTAGGTCACGCTTTGCTATATACGATTTAACGATATACCGTCGGTCCATCGATCCGCTATTTTTCGATGCACCCCTGTATACACGTTCTGAATGCCCACGCCAACACCAGACAGGTGCGACATCGGCGCCATCTATGCGCGAGATGCCCAACCCATCAATGGCAGCTGTCCAATGACACATAGATTCCGTTTGGTTTGTACAGCGCCAAACAAATCGGCGCCATCTATGCGCGAGATGCCCAACCCATCAATGACAGGTGTCCAATGACGTATGACAGATGACGTGTAACGCCATCTATGCGTGAGATGCCCAATGACGCATGACAGGTGTCCAATGACACACAGATTCCGTTTGGTTTGACAGCGCCATCTAGCGGCGGAATCCCCAACTCATGAATACAGATTCCGTCCAACAACCTGTCAATGGCGCGCGACGCCAGCGCCTCTGGTGGCGGATTTTGGAAGTTTTGAGACCGAATCCCCATAAGACATCTACTTACAATTTCTATACCATTGTCAACAAGCATATGCATATTTTTTAAAACCTAATTAATTTAGTGCTTCATAATTGGTTTGTTGGATTTTATTATGCTGAACCCTTTTCTCAGTAAAATTACTGAAAGTGATATTACACTTATTGGGGATATTTTTTTGAATATATGTTCATGAAATAGTCCTTGAATATAGGAAATATCATTTCAAATTATGAACAACCGAAATCTCCGGCAGCGCGGCAGATTCCTAGCATTCCTTATTCCAGGCGCATTTTCGGCATTCTTTCGATATTTCCTCCAGATCTCCAGGCAAGTAGGCGGCGCAACCATCTGACAAAACGTCAACGGTGTTGCCATTGCTTAACGTGCAGCTCCCACTTCTTCAGTTCTTATGTTTTGTGGTGAGGTGGCAGTTAGGTGGTATGCCGGAATGCAGGTACGCACGCCCTTGTCCCCACAAGCTCCTCACCCATAAACTATCAGCAAGCTGTAGCGCGAAAACTAAGCAACTTAGCAAAAATTCTGCAAAGACCTTTTTTGATGTCCCAAAGATTAGAAAAATTTTCGTGTAAAAAAAAACAGAGATATCCTCAGCCGTTTCAGCGAAAAAGAGGTTTTTTGTGTTTTTCGCTGTTTTACAAAAAAACGGCTGGTTTCCGGAAAATCATATTCATACAACAATATTCGCAAGCCTTTATTATACCATTACGTCAGGGGAAATCACTTTGTGGCTATGTTATCCCTTTTACGGCAGTTTCGGCTATTTAACTGAACTATTAATGAAGATCATGAAATATCCATTCGCCGCAGATCTCAACAGTTGGGAATGTGTTACTCCACCACCTGGAAAATTTTACGTGTCGATTTGGATTTGAAGGCTTACAAAATTCAACTTGTGTAACAGTTGAAGCCAAACAATTACCTACCACAACGTCGAATTTTTAGAAATGGGCCTTGCAACAGTTCGAAAAATTGTGTTCAGCGATGAGGCTCACTTCTAGCTGGATATGACCAGATGAGCAGCCACATGCTATACAAGAATTACCCACGCATCTAGAAAAAACAATACATAGTTTGGTGTGCTTTATGGCCTGGTGGAATTATCGGGCCGTTTTTCTTTACAAACGACTTCGGACGCAACGTTACCGTTAACGGCGAACGATATCGTTTCATGATCCGTAACTTTTTATTGCCCAAATTGGAAGATCTGAACTTGGTTGAGATGTGGTTCAACAAGACGGCGCGACATGCCATGCAGCACGTGAAACCATTTTAAGGAATGAATTTGGTGAGCAATTCTATCGTTTTGGCCACCAAGATCATGCGACTTGACGCCTCTGGTCTATTTTTTGTGTGGCTACGTGAAATCGCTGGTGTATATGGACAAGCCCAACACTATTGAGGCCTTACAAGACAATATAACACGTATTATTGGCGGAATTCAGGCCGAAATGCTGGAAAAAGTAGTGAAAAATTGGATTTTACGTATGGACAATTTGAAACGTAGCCGTGGTCAACATTTGCATGAAGTACTCTTTAAAAAGTAAATGGCAAGAACCAGTTTATCGATTCCAATAAAGATTTTATACACATAATGCATTTTTAGCTGTTTTATTCAACTTTTAAAAAAGGCTCTTAAAATTCACCCGTTGGTTGGCTCTGCACGTAATAACGAGGCGGTGTTGTCAAACTGTCAAAGTCCAGGCTGTCTAGATGACTGACAACCATGTCAAATATACCTAAGATTGGTCAAATAAGCAATATGAGCTCAGAACACTTTTGAATCAATCAAGCTGATCCTCTTCTTTTTTGTCAACAAACTAAATCGTATAATATTCTGTTTAAGATCCTAGAAGTTAAATAACTGTAAACAGAAGTAAATTTGAACAAAAAATGTGTTCATTGCAGGTGATGATCAACTAATCCATCCAATAACGATTATCTATTTGGCAACACCGTATTTATCTCCTACTAAATGAGATCAGTACCTACGTATTTAGGTGCCATCAGCTATTTCCTGGATGCCATGTTTTTGGTGCTATCTTTTATCTGTCTCTAATTTTATTCGACTCGTCTATCTTCTCTTTATATACCTAACTACTCTTTGGTCTGGGTTACTCTACATAAGGTGTGATTATCTATCGAAATAAGACAGCATCGACCGCTGCGATAGTGAAAAGCAGCTATCGGTTGGAGCAGTGAAGATCTCAGTGTTTGATAGCTCAATCACTACTGATTGCATAGTAGACGTGGTCTTCTCGCCATTGAACAACTAAGCATGCTCTCGTCCATCAGACCACATACAGCCACCAAAACCAACCATGGACTGATGTTTCGTACTTTTTGGCAGGCCATCGGCTTGTTCTAGGCAACGAGTCGTTATGAAGTGAAGTGTACTGCGGAATATTCGGACATCCTGACCTTTATCAGAAGACTATGAACGTTCGACAGATTAGAGTGTTGGTACAATCGGGGTCGACAAAAAGGGCCAGAGCTCAGCTATTTGCTTGGCTTCGCCTCCTCACCACTACTAGTACATATATTGCATACAATACTGCCAAGATATAGCTGATATAGTCGAGATATATAGCTGGTCCATGAATAATTCTCGCTTAGATGATCCATAAAGTGACATCCTGTAAGTACGCTTGATGCCCAAACGAATTTGTCAAAAACATTATTTTGGTTGAGATGTTTGTCAAAATGATACCAGAAAACTTTCCCATTAGAATGAAATTAAGTGCACACGCAGCAGACTGACAAGCAACCCTAGTTTGAGGTTGATTATCGAACTCGATACTATATCCGATTCATTATGTTATGCGATCTGGAAATATAGCCTTGAGGACAGCTTAGTGTCAAGTGGCTCATTGAGTATTCAAGCCATGTTTGCCAATTTCGAAAGAATCAACGCCATTTCTTATCAGCGGAGATTCTTCGTCGCTTTGGCCAGCTTCAACAGGCAATTATAACTGAAAAGGAGTTGCAACTGTCACATTGACGAGAGATGCCTTCCAAAGCGGAAAAGAAGGGACGCCGTACAACAACCGTGACACCTCGTCGACACCGTAAACTGATCATCCCCCTGATGGTCATCGCTATTTTAAAAACTATAGAGTTCGTGTTATGTGTCTCGTCATTGGTGGTTATTGGTGAAATGTTCATCGGGTTTCACTCTTACGTTGTGGATGCTTTGATTGGCGCATTTGCGATTGGAATGGGGCATTCGGCGTACCTCTTTGTCCATGTTGGGTTTTGCAGAAACAGGTAAAATTAAGTAGTGAATTACTGGAAGTTTTCTTTAAAGGAAATGTGACAAAAATCTCAATAGTGACATTTAAAAGAACTCGGTGTTGTAGAAAGTATTTTTAGCTTTCCCCATGTACGCGTCATAATATCCATTCCTTCGTCACTGGTGTAATTTGAGCCGTGAAATTATTTTTATGTATATAGGTATTTTTTCAATTTTTGTTGGGTCACAGAAAAACTAAAAGAATTACTTCCACATATCGATCTGCCTCACCCTCATGTGCATATGCAATATTGGTCTCTAAAGAGGCTCATAGCGCCGATATCGCCAAGCGACGCAACGTTGATTAGCGGTGTACTTGCAACAATTCTGTAGGGGCGTTCTTGAGTCCCGCGTGCGAAATTAGACGGACGTTTCTTGTCAGGAGGGATGTTCTCGAATCTTGCATAAGACATCTTCTCAGATGCGACACCGGCACGGGTATCACGTATGTTGAAAAGTGAGATTATGCCGATTTTTGTTTGACATTATGCTGTTTTTTTTGACATTATGTAGGTTTTTCGCCAAGACGTTGACTTAGCACTTAGCTGTACGTGTTGCCTAAACGTCATGAGGCTTGTTATCAATCTTTGGCTCTGATGACAATTACACTGGGTTCTTGTCTCAAATACACTTAATTGAGATTCATAGCTAGAAATTAGTTGCGCATCCACTTTTTATTATCCATTCTGGAAATCACATAAGTATACAAATTTGCTGAATTTAAAAAAAGAGAGAGATAAGAAATAATTATATTCACTGTACACTGTCGAATTGCAAGCCATATAAATGCTAACAGTAATTACCCACAACGCGAGCGCGGTGATTGTTTCCCATAATTCTCCTCATTTTTCGTAATTTATAACTTTGAACATAATCTTTCTTCAGAAAGCACAACATAAAAGTAACCCATCGGGTACAGCCAATAGATATACTTCATTGACAGCATATCCAGTAATGATTTTCTGACACAGGAAATATCACTGATTTTATACACATGCAGACCAATACATAGAATCATCCAGATGCGATCTTGCTATTGAACCAACTCTCTTATCAGAGATAGAAACTACAGACAAGGACCATTTGGCCTAACAAAACATATGCAACCAATAATGAGTGTAGTTTAGTTGAGCGATTCCTCCTTAGATGGACGTTCACAACGATCCTAGTGAGCAAACGTGGAATGACTGTTAGCTCCCTAAAAACTACCTAGTTTGCAAGATGACATAGGTTATTTGACGTTCTATAGGTTTTTTACATGATACCCATGTCAGTATGCTGTCATGTTTGTTAAGTTATTTGGCTTTAAGACGGCTGTCTGGAAAATGTGGTCTTAACGAAGAAAATGGTATTTTCAAGCAATTCATACTTCTACTTTGTTATCTGCTGTTTTGTCGGAAGAAGCTTTGCGAGATTTTGTTGAATGAAAAATGTCGATCGAGAGATTCAAGATGGCACTTTATTAGTTTCCTGTGACATTTTAGCTACTAACACTGACATTTCGACATTCGAGAAGCATCATAAAAAAGGCATCAAGTAAATTGACTATGTACTTTCCTCGCAAATCTATGTCAGTTCGTGTAAATGATTATGTTGGGCACAAGTTAGCCCTTCTAAGAAAAAAGTTAGCTACCGTGTATAACAAAAAAATAAATAACCGTCCTCCTCCCCTGAAAGGAATTCGTGCAGGCCCACATGATCATTGCGATGACCAATCCCGCGTGAGTGACGATATCGGGCTTCACCATGCACAGTGCACACAGCACACGGCACACGGCAGTGCGCAAGCAATTGCCGACTGTAACGTAAGACCACCGACGATGATGATGCTTGTCAATCGGGGTACCACGTCGCTCGTATCGACACCTGACAGTTCTTAAAATCCCCGCGATTACAATATTTCCTCGCTAGTAGGCGTGGGAAGTAATATATAGGTATTTATAAAACAAAAATAAATGAGCTTAAAATCAACACTTGTTACAAATCAAATTAATTTATAGGCTCCTTTCAGAATACTTCTATATACTTCTATATACTAAAAATACATTTTTTTTCAGATGCAATGAAGAACTCGTCTCTTGCATGGACACTCTGCTCATTGCAAGCCTGTTCTTTTTTTGTGGTATTCCCTGCTTTAGTGATAATTTTGTGATTGGAATTTTAGCAATGTTTGTCACTGTTGCTTTTTTAGCGGATACAGTATACACATTCTTTGTGCATATTACAAAAATTTGAATATTTTGCAATCTGCTGTAAATAGTATCAAATGCGTCATGTGAGTATATCATATACCGGGTGTTTCAAATTCATTTCTCACCATTGGGATCTCGGGAACGATAAGAGATATGAAGTCGCTTAAGTAAGGAAGTTTTGGTTACTTGGATAGCTAATCAAATGCCACTTAGAAAGTTTAGAGAATCAAAGTGCTTCCGGAGAGAAACAGAAAAAACATAAATTTACCAAATCGTCTTAAATTTTTATTGGCTTTATTATATAATATATTGCACATTATTATTGCCACTATTTCTGAAGAAACTCTATTTGACTGTGCCAGTAAGGCGCTCATGAGAAAAAATTGTGCCATCTTGTAAAGGAGAGAAAGTGGCAATGCAATTTATTTTGAAACCCACTACAAATAAAGTCAGGAAAAAATTAAAACGATTTTGGGAAAATTCTGTTTCTTTCGCCTCTCTCCGGTAGTACTTTGAATTTAGACATTTCATGAGTGGTATTTTGTAGCTACCTACCTAAATGCGCAATTCTTCCCCCATTAAGCGATTTCGCATCTCTTACTGTGTCCGAGATCCAGAGAGAGGGTCAAATTTGAAAACCCGGTATATACCTGTACTGTCTCTTATAATAAAGTTCAACGTTGAATATGGAACAAAAGTAGTCTTATTGACCGATTGATGGAGTATTCAAATTAACAGTAACATTCAGAGTGCGTCTGATAAGTAGTGAGAGAGACAATTGCCTAGCATCAATGTGGCGTCCGAAGGTTAGAATTGTGTTGGGAAATCTAAGCTCGCAATAAAATAGATAAGTGAAAGAATAGAAACCTGTTTAAAAACAAGGTCTTATTCAGCTGTTAACATACAACCGACAGTTTTTTATCGACTTGATTTTACGGTGGCCGTCATGTCACTTTGTTTTTTGTGTTGTCTTCATCAAGCGTTTTGATACCCATATCATAAGCACTGGAGTATCCAATGTATATTTTCTACATAAACTAAATGACTTAAATTAATTAAACAGTTTAATGAAACAGATACATTATATGCTACTTTCAAACCCTATTCAGGTATTTATTACTTTTTTGCTGTGTTTCATTACTTTAGAGCATAGCCTCAAGAAATGCTTGTTTAGACATCCGTATTCTATTACAGGATAGGTAAACGATGTATTTGATATTTATTTACGTTCATATCATCATCCCTGCTCGTCAGTACAGCAATACTGCAATTCTTACACAAGGATAGGGTAGCCCAGGTTTGTATGGATCAAGATCATCCTTCATTGTCCATGTGGGAAGACATATAAATGTTCAGAATTAAACAGGGTGAGCTGAATACAAAAATTGTTTTCTATTGATACCTATATTTTTATTACAAATTAGGGAGAATCTAGTCAGTAGTCTCCAGAAGATACAGCCAATAAATTAATCACACGTACAAGTAGAGCCAATATGAAACCAAAGAGTCGCAAGTACCACCATGTTCAAAACATAGGAGGTGCTGCTGCAGGCAATTGTGTTCGTGAGCAACATGTATATTTATTTAATCATATAGGCAAAGAAATAACACTTCATAAAAGTCTAAATGGCTTGGAAAGCTGTTATGAAGCATTGACACCGCAATTACAATCAGAAAAGAGTAAAAAATGGAATTTCTTTCATATGAAAGCTACTAGAAACACATGTTGATGTCAATTTTATCAGATAAATAAAGGATTACATTGAGCAAGTCAGTTTTGTATCAAGTTGCCAAAACCACACAATTCGCAGTTCCTCAAAACATCAAATAGGACAGCTAGTGTTTCTGACTTTCAAATTCCACTATTTGTGTATTGCACACCTAATCAAAATTTGATAAAACGCAAACGTGTTAAGGTACATCCAAATGTGTGATAGAAAACATGAATTTTCCTGCAGAAAAACAACTTTAACTTCCATCTGAGCAGAGGCATGCCCTGTACAATTGTACACGTTTTGTTGCATGTGTTTTGGCAAGGATTGTGCAGGGTCATCCTAACAGGTATCATAATAAAAACGGTGATAAATACAGGATCCGTTAGAAAAAACGCAACGTTTTTTAAATGTGTAGTACAGTCAAAATAAGTCATTTTACTAGTAAGGGACACTGACCATATATGCCAAAAATTATTGAAATAAAAAAAATATTAATGCGTGGAAAGTAATTGACACCATCTTCCTGTATGTTTGTATTTGATTTTTACATTTTTCATATTACATATAGAGTAACACATAACATATATACAAAAAATCTAATGTACTACACAAACTTTTCGAACTCCAATAAATTAATTATTATAGATTATAACAGACAAGGCCACTTTAAAATTTCGTGTATACATTAACAAATTTACTAGATGAATTAGACCAATTGTTGATTTCAGAGTTTGACCACACAATGCTATTCATTAAGCATGGTATAGGCATGGAGGCCGTATATTGTTAAAATAGTTCCCAAAGGCTAAACTGGTGTATTGAGATTGTGGAGCAATCTTCATTTGGAGGCTTTTCACAGTTCTACCAACCTAAAGCAGTTCAAAAATCGTATTAACATAGTTTCTTTAAGCTCCTCACGGCTGCTTCAGTGTAAAAAAGGACAGCCCTAACCCGGGATAGAATTAATGTTTTCGAAAGTTTCATTTTTGTAGCGTTATTATACAGTAGAGGCCAAAGCCGTTTTCGCTTTTTGATTTTAAGGTGTACGAGAGAGAGAGAGAGAGAGAGAGAAGCCTGCAAAACCTAAGTTAGGAAGAGTGTGCACTATAATCATCGTCAAAACGTTGCCTGGCATCGATAGTGTCGTTAACAGGCAACGTAGTGACGACGCTTTAGTCTCGTACACACGGAAATCTAAAAGCGCAAACGGCTTTGACCAGCACTGTATACACAATACCAAATTCTGAACCCGATGCCCAGTGAGTCCCTTACACACTGCTAAAGACTCATGGGATTATACCGTGAGTGTCCGAAGAAATATGGCACTACAGAGGATACATATAGGATATTTCAGAAAGAAATTCTCACATTGTTCAGATCTATGCTCCAAGATAGTTTAGTATAGTTTAGTTTCAGCCATGTTAGGTTTTACTCCTAAATTTGCCTTTGGGAAATGTTTTCTGTTTTTATCTGGCCTCCTGGACTACTACAAAGCAAAATCACACTGTTTGCCAGTTTGTTTGAAAATAACTTTTTTATTGTCAACACATACCGTAAAGTGATTGAGGGTTCTGATGTATTTTGGCCATTCACAAAACATCCGTTGTAGTTTGTGTAACAGTAACTTACTTTGAGCATTTTATTTACATATTTACAGTCATATTTCATGACTAATATACTAACTATGTACCTAATACAAAACTATTCATAACACAGTGTTTCAAAAGTAGACTTACAGAATAAATTGCAGCAAGCACATCCATTTTTAACCATCATTAAATTCTGTATGTACATAATTAACCAAGACAATGACAGCACCATATATAGAAGTAACTCCTGCCAGAAACTCATTTCTCGAACTAGATCTTGTGTAATTAGAAATCAAAATTCACTACCAAGAATTCATTTTATAAAATTTACTGAAAACAACTGGTTAAGGTGGTTACACTCTCAATTTCATGTATTGTAAGGAAATCAGTAATCTTTTCCAAAATAAAAAAAAAAACATCTTTCTCAAATTTCAGAATTGATGCGGCTCAGTAAATGAGGAGACTATTGACGCAACGAAAATCAAGATGGACGGATAACAAACCCTCAGTCATACGACAGTATTAAAAAGAAATATGGAATTCTTCATATCAGTTAAGTACATTTAAAAGAAATACATAGACAAATTTTCATAAATACAGCAGATTCAAGAAAGTGTCAGTAAACACTGACTACACAATATCGCTAGAAAACAGTAACAGACATTCAGCAACGTTCCAACTGAATTGTTGTATAAACACCACATTTCGTGTAGAATATTCATTTGGTATTATAAAATTTTTGGAGCTACAGCATTCTTGCGCTATTCACCACGAAACTTCATCCTATTCTGGAGTCAATCTCGTTAATTTTGTATTGATGCTAATAGTGAATCTGTTGAAATTCAGCATTGTTGTTTTCAACAATTATTCATTGAAATTTATTTAAATCTTCGCTAACTTAAATGTATTATAATTTTTACCGCCAGTTCCAATTAGCGTTCTAGTCGCACACGGGAACATAATTATTGTACTTTATGTAAAAGATCTCTCACAAGTATGAAGCAGTGCAAGGTACACTTCTGTCATTTGACGACATGGAGTATTCTGAATGTCACCGAATGAACAATCGTGAAACATGGTGTAAGTATTCTATAGGAAAGAAAAAGAAATATGATGAAAGATGCTATGATAGTAAATTACTTTGAAAATATAAAGCAGGTCATAAGAGGGCCTCTAGTAATAGTGAAAACATCACATACATATAATTTTCCATAGGTTATAAGTTTAAAATTTATTTAAATCGGACATAACATAATTTTCCATATAAAAAATTTCTCTCTAGGACAATATTCACCTTGGAATTAATGGTATCGCTTGTAGCTGTGAAAATGCTATATACATAAATTGCTGTCGATAGCCACATTTACCATGAAATTCTAAAAAACCTCCTGTTATCAAGTCTTAGTATCGGCAGTCTCCGACATTCAGTTCCGACTAAAAACATGTCAGATTTTAGATTCATCAGTGGATTCTGGCTCTGCGGAAAAAACGTTATTACTTTCATTGCAGTGGTTGCTTGCGATGCTGTAAACGAGAAATTACTTAAATATTCAACGAGACATTACCTTCCGTCTAGTCATTTATTGTGAGTTTAGCTCCGACTTTTTCAAATTCAATCTAAGGCTGTCGTTATACTCCAAGGCGACAGACGATAGGTGGCGGGTGGTAGGCAGTCCATTTATGCTTTTCACACCATAGTTATACTCTGAGGTGGCGGCGATGGGTGCCGTGCAAGGTTGCCACATGCACCGAAAGAATGTAAAATTACACCATATTGACATTCACTCGAACATCGCGTTACGATATTGTGTTACAATCCCGCGTTGATCAATACTAGCGCGATCGACAATAGAGTTGTTGTATGTTTTGTTGTAGCGTAATTAAATAAAGCTATGAGAGCTTGGCAATGGCTAGCTTCACACGGTTTAAAACGAAACTACCCCTAAATATATCCTGCGAAAAACTATGCCCCTACAAATTTCCTAAAAGTTACAAAAATCACCAAAACAGGGCCCAAAATGATAACGCTGTTAGTATTTAGCCGTGTGAAACTGGCTCCTCCCAAAACAACAATTTTAACTGTTATGCTGACGTACTTAGGCAACAGGCAGTAAAGCTCAGTCACTGCCTTTTTTAAACTTTTGACGCCAACATCTCAACATGATTACACTATAAAAATAATTAGTTTTTGACTTTGTCAAATATTCCATTTTAACTAAATTTCCTAAGCATGAGAGCAGTGTATCAATTTATCAAAGCAGAAACTATATCAAACTATACTGCTTGTACTCTTTAATACAATTACTCCCTTTTTACCTTTTTATAACCTATTATGTTTAATTATTTAATTTTTCATCGGTATAAATAATTAGTTTTGCTCCGGAAGAATATTCTTCGTCTAACTTGACATACGAGGTTTGTAGTAAGTATCGAAAATTTTGAATTTTCGCGGGCTACGTATGTTCGATTTTCGATCTTTTTGTGGCGTTATGTTGGTACTCATGACCCTCACTAATGTTGACAATATCGGCCATTTTGAATTTTCAGTCAGTTTTTGACAGCTATTGTGCATGGACGTGTTTTAGTTTGTCTCCGAGTTTTGTCTATTCCAAAAATGGATCAAATAATTTGTATTAAATGTTGTGTAACAAACAACTTGAAGTGCGCGGACATATTCCAAATGTTGAATAATGTATATGACGAAGATACAAAAACAACGTTTATCCGTGGTACAAAATGTTCTCAGAGGGCCGAGAAGATGTGAGCGACGAAAAGCGTTCGCACGGGTATCACGTATATTGAAAAGTGACATTATGTCGTTTTTTTTTGACATTATGCTGTTTTTTTGACATTATGTAGGTTATTCTACAATATGTTAACTTAGCACTTGTTATCAATCTTTGGCTCTGATGTGATGTAAAATCTGCTTCTGAGATGGCATTACTGGAGGTCTAAGCTATAAGTTGTATGTGTTGATGATAATTACATTGGGTTCTTGTCTCAAATACACTTAATTGAGACTCAAAGCTAGAAATTAGTTGCGCATCCACTTTTTCTTATCCATTGTGGAAATTACATATACAAATTTGCTCAATTTAAAAAATGAGAGAGATAAGAAATAATCATATTCACTGTACACTGTCGAATTACAAGCCATATACATGCAGTAATTACACATAACGCGCTGTGATGATTTCACGTAATTCTCCTCAGTTTTTCGTAATTTATAACTTTGAACATAACCTCTCTTCAGAAAGCACAACATATAAATAACCCGTCATACTCGGCATATTCAGTAATGATTTTCTCACACAGCAAATATCACTGATTTTATACACATGCAGACCAATACATAGAATCATCCAGATGCGATCTTGCTATTGAACCAACTTTCTTCTCAGAGATAGAAACTACAGACAAGGACCATTTGGCCTAACAAAACATATGCAACCAATAATGAGTGTAGTTTAGTTGAGCGATTCCTCCTTAGATGGACGTTCACAACGATCCTAGTGAGCAAACGTGGAATGACTGTTTGCTCCCTAAAAACTACCTAGTTTGCAAGATGACATAGGTTATTTCCCGGATGCCCGAGCATGTCAACAACAAACTAAAACATTGCAGCAGGGTAGAACGGTCATTAAGGAATAGTACCTTCAAGTAACGCGCAATTTGCGAGAAGCAATCCGCCAGAAACGCCCGGATTTGTGGAAGAACAAAAATTGGCTTTTGCACCATAATGACTCCCCTGCTCATGCATCGTTGTGTGCGAATTGGCCAAACACAACACTCCAATAATGCCTCACCCATCGTATTCCCCAGACCTGGCCCTCTGTGACATTTTCTTGTTCCCGAAACTGAAGAGGCCCATGAAAAGGCGACGCTACGCCACGATTGAGGAGATAAAGATGGCATCGAAAGAGGAGCTAAACAGGATCACAAAAAATGATTTTTCAAAATGCTTCGAGGATTGGAAAAAACATTATCACAAGTGTATAATGTCTGAAGGGGACAAAATAGATATTCATGGATAAATAAATGATTCTTGAAAAACATGAAATTCGCGATACTTTGTAAACAAACCTTGCATACAAGATACAACATATGTAAGAAAACATGGTGTTTTTAGCTTATCTATATAATTACTTTTGTTGAATGTAATTACTAAATGGAACTATCAGATGTTGAGCATGTTTACCTTTGTGTTATTTATGTGAATGTAAATATGAATAAATCATATAAAAACAAAGTGAAATTCTGCTTAACTGCGTTTTTCCTTAAAAAAAAAAAAATAATACGAATAGATCATAAAACTATGGAAGATGGCAGTAAATTTGCTTTTGCAGAGTATAAAAGCAGTAAATCACATGTTACTGCTTTTCGATATACGACAATTAAAGCCGGAATGTCATTAATTTAAGCCTCGGCAACAATTCGCATGCGAAATCACATATAAGTGACTCTATAAAGTCATGCAACTCTTCAATCACTTTTGTTCTGTCGTATTGGTACTGTTTATTTGAAATTATTCCTCTAATGATCCTTTTTATATAAATTTATTGTACTTAATTGGATTAGATGTATAAAGAAACGCAATTTCCTGTTATAATTGATTACAAGAAACTATTTATTCAGAATTTCGAACTGAACTTTCTCAGACTTCGATTTTCGCTTTTTACTGCCTTTTACCTAAGTACTACAGTCAATGAAGCCACATGCAAACAACTATGTGTAGGATACTAAGACAATATAAGAGCGCAAGGATTGCGTGGATACGGTGTAAAATATTTGACTCTATTCGGCCCATATTTGACAACCTTGTATGTCACCAGTCGCCGTCACCCAAGGGCAGATTTAGGAATCTGTCTTTGGAGGGCGCAGCGGTGGTCACAGCATTCATGATGTGCGTCTCCGCCATCCTCTAAATCCGCCCTTTCGCCACCTTGCAGTATAAAAGCGGCTTCATCAGAGTGTCCAGAGTAGGTTGGGGTTTGCCGATCGGAAGAAGCAAATCTGAATATCCCTGCTACGGATATTACCGTGCACGATTTTCAGATGGGTCATTGTAAAACTAGAATACTATGGCGTAAGAAACACCGAGCTAGGCTATTTCGTTCGTATTTGTGAAATGGAAAGCAGTTTGATGGCTCTGAGGGTACCGCCTCCGACCTTGGCCCTCTGCTATTTCTAATATACATTAATGACCTGCCCTCGAGTATTGATAACGGATCCTGCTTCCTATTTACAGAGGATACCATTTTGCTGTCTAGGTATGACCAAAACACGGGTGTGGATAGTCTGGAACACAAGCTAAACGATGGTTTTCAGCCAACAAGTTATCCCTAAATGAAAACAAGACACATCATATTACATTTTCCTCTGACAGGTGGGTTATGAGATCTGAATCCGTGAAACTTCTAGGAATAGTACTCGATACCAGACTAAACTGGACATCTCACATTGATTTACTTTGTAGACTGTCTAGATAATTTGTTTTCAGGCAACTACGCAGATTCTTTGATAACTATACTTTGTGGGTAGTGTACTTCAGCATGTTCCATAGTCACATTACATATGGCACAGCGCTCTGGTGAAACTCACTATCATCTAACAAAATCTTTAATATACAAACAACCGCTTTGAAACTACAAATTCCAGTTGTGAATCAACGTGCAGAAATCCCATCAAAAATTAACAAATATTATCATTTCTATCGATTTATTTTTTTTGGAAGTCCTATGTTATGTGCATATAAATCTAAATACGTATCAAACCTCTGCAGAAATACGTACTCATGCACTACGTAATGTTAAATGCCTAAGGAATCCATATTCGAGACTGAATATAACTGAAAATAAAAAATAATAGACCGAACGTTAAATTATATACCTAATTTAAGTCGATGCAACTAAAGAACATACTTTTGAAAATATCTCTCTCTGCCGCTGAGCAGGAAAAAAGAAGACTAGCGACGACTTCTTCTCTGACAAGAGACCTGGAGGCTATCACTGCTTGGGGACGCAACAATCTTGTACAGTTCAATGCTTCCAAAACACAGTACTGTACTTTGACGAACAAAAAGCGTCCTAGCGCTCATACAGTTTCGATGGACGGCCGAGCTCTACCAAAGAGCTATTCATTTCGGCTGGTCGGAGTCCAGATCACCGAGGACCTGATCTGGCACGAACACATCTCGCCAATAGCTGCAGCTGCTGGGAAAAAGCTAGGCTATTTGTTTAGGGCTAAGAAGTACTTTTCTCCGTATGACCTTCTCACTCTATACAAGGCCCAGATAAGGCCTAGCCTCGAGTATTGCTCACACATTTGGGGTGCTGCCGCCCCGACTACATTTTTCATGCTCGATGCTGTCCAGAGGAGGGCGGTTCGACTGATCGATGACTCTTCTCTAACAGACAGTCTCGGGACACTTTCGCACCGGCGGGCCGTCGGCGATCTAGCTCTTTTCTATCGTTACACCAACGGGCTTTGCTCCTCAGAGCTCTCTTCCATGATGGCGCCGCGCGATGTGCCTGCCAGACAGACACGCCTGACTTCGGCATCCCATCCTAACCGTGTCAAACTTCGTGCATCCAGAACTGGCCGATACGACCGCTCCTTTGTCCCGAGGGTGTCTAGATTGTGGAACAATCTACAAGAGGAAGCTTTTCCCAGTTCTACTAACCTACTACTAACCAGGCAGTTCAAAAATCGTATTAACAAAATTTCTTTGGGATCATCATAGCAGCCGCGGTGTTCCGGCATTTTCTTCTGCCTGCGCGGCTGTTTCGATATATAAAAAAAACGTACAAAACAGACACGACCGGCGTCGTCCGTCGCCTAAAACTCGCCGTCTGTCTCCTGCCACCTTAGACTATAACCGCGGCCTAAGACTTGTTCATCCGCTTGAACACTTGAACCATCCTGGGTTATTGAACCCGACATAGACTTAACTTATGAACATATATCAAGTTCTAAAGCTCACCATATAAAACTATTATCGTTGTTTAGTTAAGTAACAGTATCCGCACGCCAGTTTTATTTGTCTTGCTCGTGCTAACGTAAGACAATAAGTTTCGCTAAGGTGAGCCGTGGAACTTTTTGTTAAAATCAGATTCATAGTGATTGTACATACTCGTATGATCAGTCATTCAAAACACATTAACACATATACAGTGCAATTGAATTGCTTATAAAAATGTTATACTGGCACACTAACGTATCCTATAGACGTGCTCACAGACATATACTCTCGTACTAAGAGTCCCTTTAAAAACAACACGCACAACGCAACATTTATAATATCGTTATCGTAACAATAAAAATTGAATTTATAAGTACACAAGGTCCTCGTCTTCGTACTTAATTAGGTCAAAAGCGAGTCGCAGTTACTGTCCTGGGTAAGGTAGACGTTATCGTTGGTGTTCTTGACGTGTTCACTTCTAGTAATGATTGTAGTACCTGCAACAAACATTAATCAGATTTTACTCCGAACTGTGAACAGTTTTGCTAGTTAGACACTTATTTTCGAGTTACTATAGCAGCCTAAGATTGGCAGAGTTAACGTATCTTATATAATTTTCAAAATCGTGGGAAAACTAAGCAGATTTACACAACGTACATAGATATGTACATACAGGCATGCAGCAAACATTTATGAGTTAATTTTCTAGAGTATTCCACAACAGTATCGCCTGTCAAAGATATTTGAAAAACTATTAAAATTTCGGTATAAGTTTACAGAAGACTCAAGACTAGAATCTTTAACTAATAGACTGCAGAACTGTATCAAATACTTCAGAGTAATTTCTTATTGAGTTATGCTCAAGTGTATGAGTTCTGTCGCAGTTGAGTAAATCAAGAACCTTAACTGAAGTCTACTTAACACACAATGATCATCGTGTTTTTCATGGAACTCATGGGCAGCTATAAATGCTGCAACTGCTGGATCTAAACGAAATGACATGATTCTGGTGTAATTCTGCGAGTTTACGACAAAGAAATTGGAATGGAAGTATTACTCTGAACAGTTTTAAGTCTCATATGTGATTTTTGCTCATGCAAAATCCTATTTTGTCCTTTTTGGTTTTGAAAAGAAAATTTTTATTACACACCCTTGAGAACAACTTAAAGGTTTGGCGAAATGGGTACACTCATTGCTCATGAAATTCAAAACAAGATATGGTAGGTGTGAAACCAGTCAAATTATGAATCACTTAGACACATTTCCATATACATCTATCCTCTATTTTAGTTTCACGCCCAGTTCCACTGTTTCGCAGAACCCGAAGTGATCCAGTTCCTATTATGATCAGTTTATTATTCCGCAAAAAAGTAAAGGCAGCCAATTTGAATTATGACATAATTTTTGCCTTATGACATAGAAGAAATTCATCTATAATTTATCCAACGAACCTACGCAGTAATAAATCACATGACCGGCACGCGCTTCGTTCCTATTGGTCCGCCAAGTTCACAATAGCACTTTAATCCTTTCCGAAAGGTCTGTGAGGTGCGGTTGAATTCTTTTTTGTGAGACAACTTTTAAAAGGATATTTCGACATGAGTGCCTTATTAGACGACGGCCAATTACCAAGAAAACGGACAAAACGAGCTTTGTTGGTTTCTGAAAAAGAAATTATTATAAATATTTATATAGATTCTCGGGAGCGCTATCCAAATGAGACTCAGGCAGAACGTGTAGCCTTTGTTTCAAGAGCACCAGGTGAGGATTTAGCTTTGAAGTATAATTTAAAATATTTTGTAGTTTGATGTGTTATTCTAATCTAAATAATAGTTATTTTCTGTTAAGTATCTTACCCACTAACATGATAGCTACTTCTATTGCACACACTTTGATTTTTAAAACGTAGGAAGGAAGCGAAATAGCATCTTGAAAGAAAATTACAAGATAATATGTTGGAAACGTACATACTTACGCGAAATCTGGAAGTATAGAGAAGAAGGCAGGAAGATATACTACCTAGACGAGACTTGGCTCAATGCAGGAGGACACACTGTTAGCAAAGTATGGGTGGATTCATCAGTTGAGCATCCTCGACAAGCCTTCCTGGAAGGTCTCTTCACGGGATTAAAAAATCCTTCAGGTGAAGGAAAACGGATCTGATAATGGCTTCGTGGAAGACGGACGATTGGTATTTGAATCAAAACAAGCAGGATATGAATGCCAATTTATTTGAAGAATGGTTTGAAAATACTATAAGGCGTCTAGAAGAGAACGCTGTCATTGTTATGGACAATGCTTCATACCATAGTAGGCGAATTGATAAAGCACCAAACAGTGGAAACAGAAAAGGAGAAATACATGAATGGCTACGAAGGCATAGTGTTCCCTTTGACAACGATATGGTCAAAGCAGAACTCTTAAATCTGGTCAAGGGCAATAAAAGTGCTGACAAGTAGGTTATCGACGAAATGGCTAAATAATAATAATAATAATAATAATCGTCTTTATTTAAACTGTACAATTTCATACAGAGAAACAAGAGTTGCATATCGTGGCGAAGTTTAGCAGCATGCTACTCTTACACTTAACCACCCATGCAAAAAAAAAACAAGTTGTTAAGTAGCAGATATCAAACAAAATATACATACACATGTAAATACATACATATATACATATATACATATATACATATATACATATGTACATACATACATACATATACACACATATATACATACATGTTGCACGAAGGTTTACTACATGTACACAAGGGAAGTGAAGAATCATTTAACAATATATCTATAGCAATATAATTAAGACTATGGATTCAAGCAAATATGAGATTTGGCAGCTTTCTTGAAGCAATTTAAGGACATGGTTTTGAATTCAGGACTCAAGGCATTGTATAACACTGAAGGACTGTACGTGAAAGAACGCTGGAATAAAGTTGTGGAGTGAATAGGTGTAGTTATCAAATCTGGAAATCTAATATGTCTATGATGAATATTACGCCTAAAGATCAGCTTTTGTTTCAAGTATATAGGTTTTGACATAAGTATTAGTTTATGAATGAAAACAAGGTAATGATATTTGACAATATTTTTTGTTACCATCCAGTTTAATTCAATAAGACTACCAGAAACATGGTCGAAGCGCCTTAAACCGCAGATGAACCTAGCACAATTGTTTTGCACAATTTGAATCCGATTTCTAGTAACAACATTGAGACACGGATAATATAAAATATCACAGTAGTTCGGCATAACCAAAGATGAACACAGTTTTTTCCTTAGCTTATAATTGAAAATTGCTTTATTGGCATATAGTGATCTCAGTCTCAAGTAGGTTTTCTTTAAAAGATTTTTAACATGACTGGTGAATCTAAGTTTGAAATCGATTACGACGCCAATAATTTTAACCTCGTCAACCGGGTACAGTCTTTGAGATCCAATTTTAATAGTTAATCGACTTTTAATTTCTTCTCTCCTACGATCCGAACAAAAAATAACAGGCTGGATTTACCAGTATTTATTGACAGGTTGTGGTTATTCGAGAAGTCATACACTTTTTGGATATCATGGTTTATTGATGTCTGTGCCATTTCCATATCATCAGTATCAAAATAATGGACCAGACCACAGAATTAGGCAGATCAGCAATATATATCAAAAACAACAAGGGACCCAAAACAGAGCCCTGGGGTACTCCAGACGAGATTTATAGAAAACTAGATTTATTTTTTTCAATTGATACACACTGCGATCAATTTGATATATAATTTCGAAAAAAGTTCAATGCAATTGGATCTATGCCATAATAGGGTAGAGTAGGGTAAATCGTACCGATTTTTAAATAATTGACCACTGTACTCAGAAATTAAACTCTTTAGCATTCATAATAGCACACAAGCAAATATAAACATTTATTTTCTCCTTAATCAAGAGTTTAACTAAATCAAACAACATCTTAAGCAAAAAAAATACAAAAATAAAAATGCTTGCAAATGGTACGATTAAGCGAACAGGTTGGTTTAATCGTACCGTCGGTTTTTAAATCGTACCACTAACTTTTTATTTACAGTTCTCACACACATTTTTTTTTATTTGCTTTTTAGTTCCTGCACATGATGTGTGGGCCCATTTCTCACATTTCATACATTTCACCATATCCTCAATAATGTTCTCTTCACATATATGGCAGTACCATTCAGTAGTATCATATTCAATTTGAGCATTTACTACATCAGATTTTGAAGTGGAAGATTGGTCGTCACGTGCTTCGAAAAGGGAAGTAGAAGAAAGCTCGAGATTTTTCTTTACTTTTTTAATTGAGTTCTGCCTTTGATTACGCTTGCTCTCCAATTCATCTTTATAGGACGTACTGCTTAAAATGACAATTTTCTTTTCTTAGCATTACCTTTATTCTCAGGTAAAGGATAAATTTCTTCAATGGAGGTATTCAGATCTGTTGAGTTACAATTGTTGTTTAGTTCAGTACTATTACTTTTAACTGGTCGATCAGTAGCTTCGTCTTCAGGCTCAATAGTCGTTTCACGTGGATTTATTGCCCCTAAATCCTCCCTTGCTGTTTCTGAATCATTTTCAAGCAAGGCGCTAGCAGCGATAAAATCTGCATCAGAAAATACAGTACGGTCAACCGGCCATATTCCAGTTCTTTTAAAACCACCCATGATGTTGCTTATTGATGCTGTTTTTGCATAGGCATCAGAGAGCAATCCAGTCATGTTATATTGAGTAACAGTGTTACCAGGATTGCTTCTCAAAAATGTTTCAATACCTTGAGAAAAATAGGATTCCATAGGTTTAAAAAAGCTTACGTCTAATGGCTGTAACCGATTTGTAGTATGGCCAGGAAGTTGCAGTAGTACAATTCCATGCATTTTTGCTAAAATGAGTGCTTCCAGATTTTTTGAGTGCGTTGTGTGGCCATCCAGCAAAAGCAAAACTTTTTTTTCGGTACTTGGTTTTACGTACTCAATGAAGTGCTTTAACCATTTAACAAAAAGTTCGCTATTTTTATATATGCAGTATCTGAAATTGTAACAATAGTGCCAGATATTGCACCTATGGTTAGGTCTGGAGCCATACGTTTTCTCTTGAAAATGATCATGGGTGGTACAGTTTGACCGGCAGCACTGGCACAAACGACAACTGTGGTATTTACGCCCCTCTCACCACTTGCTATACCTCCAACTTGGTGCTTTCCTCTACGTGCAATTATTTTTTGATTCCGTTTTTGAACAGTTGAAAATCCACTTTCATCAACATTATAAGTTGTTTGAGCCGTAAAACAGTTTTCATCAACACATCTTTCTAAGATATCAAAAAACTCATGGACGTTTTTTTGGTTGAATCCAGTTGCTCTAGCCATGGAGATTTTCTCTGGTTGCCTTAGTGACAGTGCAGGATGTCGCAGCGATGTGGACTATCATTCCGAACAGCTATTTGGAAAGCCAATCGTCTAACATCCCGAATTGTTACACCAAAAAATCTTTCTTCCAGCTTCAAAATATGTTTTGCCAATTCCATTTCAGTTTCAGGACTGAAGGTTGTGTGACGACCCAAAGACTTGACATTTTCATTTGCCTTTTTATTTAAAGAGCGCAAATGCCTTCTAAAAGTTGGCTTTGGAATGTTATAGCGCCTGCAGCATTCATTAAAACCACATTGGTTTTGTTTGTATGCATTAATTGCATGATCCATATCTTCTGAGGTCCATCCACAGTATTCCCGTTTTGTTTTTTTCTTATTATTTACTTTACTCATCTTCTTTTTTGAATTCCTGTAACAAAAACTTATGAAAAATGGAGCAAAAAGTCTCGGTTGGGTAAATCGTACCGGTACGATTTACAAAACTGTCGGTGGTACGATATACGACACAAGCACAATTTTACTTTTTTATATAAAATTTCAACCTAAACAAACGTATTTCCAATTGATAATTTCAGCAACAACTAACTACACGTCCATAAAATACGTGAATAATACATCTTAAAAGTATCTACTTACCAAATGTAAGAAAAAAGCTTATGAACCGGAGCAAAAAATAACATCAACAACACTGCTCTTAATTTAACCTCAAACTGACTGACAGGGTGAAGTGAGCGGCAAATTATTAGCTTGGGCGGGAAAAATATAATCCTCAAAGCTTTTGGATTTTGCCAAGAGATGCCACGGGTAGTAAATAATTCTCTTGAAAACGGTGGTGGTACGATTTACCCGGCGGTACGCTTTATCCGACTTTACCCTACTTCAACTTTGCTATTAACAACTCGTGATTTATTTTGTCATATGCCTTGGAGTAATCGATTGACATAACCGCTACGCCCATTTTTTTTTATCAAGTGCTCTAATAATATTATCCACCAAGTTTAAGAGGGAAGTAGTAGCACTGAAAGATTTCCTAAAAGCAGACTGATTAGATGGGATGATATGTTCCTCTGCATAATGCATTAGTTGTATGTGGGCTGCCTTTTCAACTACCTTCGATAAACAAGACAATAGGCTTATAGGTCTTAGATCAGCAAACTCATCTGGATTTGATTTTTTTGGAACTGGTACGCTTACACGTTTCACGGAAATAACCTCTTTCAAGGCAACTATTAACAAGGTGGGTGATGTAGATGAGAGTAACAGGCAGACAAGCACAACCCATCAGTACCTTTTGCATCGGACTTAAAACTAGAAATTATTACAGCTACTTCATGAGGCTCTAGAAGCCTGAAAGAAAATTTATTAATATGAGGAACATTTTCGTTATAATACCTTAAAACGTGATCAGGAGCATTTGTGGAATCAAAAACTGATATGAAATAATTATTTGCAAGGAACGAATCTACAATGTGGTTTGGAATACGTGGCTTATCAGATGTCTGTGCTTTCATATTTTTCAATTCATACCATAATTTTTTCTAATCACGCCCTTTTTCCAAGTGAGCAAGATACGCCATTTTTTTCATGTCTAATGCACGATAGTGCAAGGTTTATAAGTTCCCTAAAAACCTGCAATCTTTCTGGACTTTTGTCTAACTAGTATAAATAATATGCTCTCGTTTTTTGCTTTAGAAGCTGTCTCAACGGATATGACAACCATGACGCTTTCGGCTTACTCACGCGTACCGTCCTTATAGGAGAGTGACGATTGAAGATGTCAATTAACTTGCTACTGAAAAATTGAACTTTATCATCAATATTTCTCATATAGCACATTTCAATAAAATTTACTGTAGCCAGGTCATCAATGAAAGATTGCTCATCAAAGTGTGAGAAATCTCTGAAGGTGATCATTTTTTGTTCATGTTTCAAACGGGATATGTTTAAGATACAGCACACCATTTTATGATCGGACAACAAATTAGCATCTAAAGTAAACCAGTTAGTGACAGTGATTGGGGTATTAATAAGAACAGGGTCCAGAAGAGTTGCTGTACTATTAGTTACTCTAGTGGGAGCATCAATAATTTGCTTGAAACCATACACATCCATTGTTGTAAGGTATTATCGGCAAATAAATTTACATTTAAATCACCAAGGATAATAATATTTTTAAAATTACTCAGTACATTAGGCATTATATTGTCTAAGGCATTTGTACAATCAACTAGCCTTTGTGAAGGGGGACGATACAATATACCTACTGCAAAATCATGCTGATCAATCCTTAATTTCACCCATAGCTGCTCTAAAAACGGAACTGTGTTTAGCGTGACGTCATCATCAATAATCTCAGCACGTATGTCTTGTCTAATATAAACACCACAACCACCACCACGAGACAACCTGTCCTTGCGAAAAAAGTTAAAATTTCTGATGTTAACTACATCCATTGTGATATCAGGGCTTAACCATGTTTCCGTTAGAGCAAGAATGTCAAAATCATCCTCATTCATCATGTCCGTAAATGCGTCAAAGCTTGACATCAGAGATCTTACATTTAGGTGACCTATTTTGCACTTCTTCGTAATACTAACATGTTCCATATGGATTCAGGAGTATTAACAAAAATAATAAAAAGTTAAAAATAAAGGAAATACATATATGTACTAAAGAAGAGACGTTCAACTAATTGCTAGTCAAAGTTAATTCTATTTTTTAAATTCCGCACATAATTTATATAAGCCGGACAATGAGAGTCATTTGCAGCATGATTAACTTGGACGTGTGACTTAGACTTAGAACCATAACTAACACAATTTATACATTTCACCTGGTCACTTGCGACCTCACACTGATTCGCCATATGATCTCTTGAGCATTTGATGCATGCAGAGGTAGACGATTTGCATTGCTTAGCAATATGTCCGAACTTACAGCATCTGAAGCATTGGGTTATCCGCAGATGATCAACAATAGGACACTTTCTCCAACCCAACCAGACATAGCCTCGTGCTAGAAGCTTCTTGCGTAAATCAGGGGATACTTCCAGAACTATTTGATGAGTTCTTTCAATTTTGGTGATAACTTCTAAATCCGCATGATCATCCATGTCATTCAATCGCACGATGTTCTCAATTAACTTCTTGTCATCCTTGATATCATCAGAGAAATTCACATTTTTTCCTAGCAGACGGGGGTTGTATTTTTTCAACTCGTTGGCAGTCAAACGGCCATTTAGTTGACCATTGACAGCATTTTTGAGTTTTGCCACATCGTCATCTCCCTTGCAGTACACAGCAACCCGTTCTTTAATTTTCTTCGTGCCGCTAATGCATATATTTAAACGAGAAGGAATAATCGTTTTTGACAAGACTTGTAGCACATCATTTCTATTATTCCTATCAGCTGATTTCACTAGTAAAACAGACGATTCTACATTTTTCTCATTCTTTACATTTTTCTGTAATACCTGACTATACGTGTTCGTGCTGGCAATATTTTTTACTGGAGCAATAGCAATTTTTGCCTCACTGAGCTCTTTTTGTAACGTATCGGATTTGAATTTATGTAACTCCAAGGAAGACTCGAGTTCGCTAATTAATTTAGCCTGGATATCTTCTTTTTGTAGTATCAACATATGCGAATTACTGTCACTATTAACATCCAGCTGCGATTTAGTGACGCTAGAGTTTCCTGCTTGTTTGCAGTTATCACAAAACCAGATCAGATTATCAAACTCACACAGATACTTGCAGATTAGATCCTTCAACCCAACACACACAGGATGGAATGATTTAACACACAGCTTGCACTTTATTACTTTGTTGTTAACAATGAAATTATCAGCACATATCGCACATACGTCCACCTCGTCTGCCATCTCGACGTGGAATCGATCTACCGATCGGACGATTTTACGTCTGCCTCCTTACCGTTGAGAGTTTAACCCAATCGAGTTCATTTGGGCGCAAATTAAAAACGAAGTTTCCATAAAAAACACAACTATCAAGATCGCAGATGCAAAGCAGCTTTTTTATGTAAATTGGAAAAAAGCAATCGAACATGTTGAGAAAGAGGAAGAAAAAATGTGGACAACTGACCGATGTATGGAAAGAGTGGTTGAACCAGTGATTATTAACTTAGGAAACGGTTCAGAATCATCAGATTATACTGATAGTGAAAGTGATTAGTTAATAAATGTAATTTGTATATTTACTGGATAATGACGAAGGACCTATATGCCTAAACATACTTCTTTAATTACCATGTTTCTTTCTACGGCATTATCCCGATAGACTTCAAAGTAGGTTATCCCAATCTTGTGTTAATCCTGACCGCTAATTTCGAAGATGGTCCAATATTTTGACGTTATCAGTTTTTGTTTGACTTGAAATAAACGGTCAGGATTACACATGACTGGGATAATCCCCTTTAAAGTCTATCCGGATAGAGCCGTTGAAATAAACGTGGCAATGAACGCAAGTAGATCCATTATTAGGTATTATATTAAAAACATCCAGAATCCAATCTAAAGCAGAATATAATTTTTGAGCCCTTCTCTTTATTTTTCCCATGTGATATTAAAAATATGTAAAGTTATCGAAACATAAACTGGGGCAGCATATTTAATATATCAATTTAATAAATCTTATAGCACCTTGAAAGTAATGAAAATATAGTAGAAACTGGCGATAACGCATTAATGGTTTTGAAGGTAGTTGTGCCGTTGTAAATCGGGCCGCCCTGTCAATTGCTTTATTACTTCGTACGTTCGTTGGATAGATTATACACATTGTTTTGGTGACACGGTACTTACGCTGGAATCCCTCTGGTTGAGCAGCGGCGTCTCTGACGTGACGGATCCATCATGCGGCTGCTGTGCCATCGTCACGTGCATGTCGTCCCGCATAGGCCTAGGTGTGGTCTGGTACGTCATCGGCAGATGGCGTTGCAGTGCGTGGAACGCGGCAGCAGCCGGCGCGAGCGGCGGACGCATGCGAGCTACATCCAACTGGGCGTAAACCGTCGGCTCAGCCCTGCGCATCAGCGACATAGGGATGCATTGCGCAGGCGCGACCGGTTGCGGTTGGTTTTGGTTGTACAGCAATTGCGCAGGCGCAGCGGACAGCGGTTGCTGGTGGTTGGACAACGAAAGCTCCGCATAAGTTATTTCGTCCGACTGTCAGAAACGAGCGGCATGCGGTTAGTAAAGCAGGTGATGAGAGGTTATCTACTGCATTAAAAGTGGTAAATCTAGGAAGGCATACAGCTGTTAAAGCTAAGGATTGCGCATTAAAAAAAATCTCAGGCGCTAATTCAGAGGTAGCGTTTTACCTCGCTTCTATGGCAGATATACAATCATATTGGCAGACTATTTCGTTTTGTTATTATTATTTTACCTGTTATTAGTTTATCCCTATAGGGTCAACTATAGTCCTGATCACCAATGGACTGCATACATTTCTTAAGCAGACACTTTTTACAACAACATTCTAGATCTCCCATTTTCTATCAGTAATGATTATATCTCTACCCCAGCGCCAGACTGGGTTAAGCCCATAACTGTGAAAAATGGGTTTAATTTGTCGAGCTTATGATAATATTGTGAATTTTCATTTGCTATATGCAGCGTCCATCTATCTGTAATAATAAGGAAGTTACGAATTTTCAACTCATGTTAAGTCTCATACAATACAATGCAAGAAATATATTTCAAATACAATTATCTCAAAACTACTTATCTGGACTTAACTCAGTCTGGCTCTGAGGTTCAGATATATTATTTCTGCTGCTAAGCCCATACCTTTTTACGAGGATCATTTTTAAGTAATGGAGTCAGAGTTAGGAACGTAAATTGTAATACAAACTGAAATATTTTTCACATAGTCACCATCAATATTTAAACATCTGTCATGGTGTCAAACGAGTTACCAACTGTTTCTTTCAACAAGTTATCATCCAAGTGTTTTCCGCCAAGAAATTCCTCAAGTTTTGGAAAAAAAATGAAAATATGATGGTGCTGTATGGTGGATGATCTAGTGACTCCCAAGGGGACTTGTCCAGTTGCATCTGTGTTCTTACCGCAACGTGAGGCCGAGCGTTATCGTGAATCAGAACGCCGAGCATGTTACAGTGCCGTACTAAGAATTGCGGTTTTACGACGCGGTTAAAAAGTATGCAAAATTATTGCAGGTATGTATAGGGGTCCAAAGGTAAAGCTTGGAATTAATGTATTTTTTTTATTTAACTGTCATGACCAAAAAGAAAACAACTGTCTATTGTTGTTTTTAGTAGAAGTTTTTTTTCATGTTCGTTAGATGTCATTAAGAATTTGTTTGTGTTTGTAATGACTCCTATTTTATTTATTTATTTGTTTATTATTTATTATCTCAATTACTGTTTTAATTAACTACCTGTTCTTTTTTGCATATCGCATACTTATGCATTGTATATGTAATGTTGACAAGTCTTATGTCATACCATAAGACAATAAAGGCTATCTATCTATCTATCTATCTATCTATACGAGTATTCTCTTCCAGATTGATATTTGGGTATAGTAGCCATTTCGCTCTATCTAACCATCTGAAATATTAGTGAGAACCGATAGACAAGGGGTTACTCACCTTGGTTATATAGTTATCATTTTTCAGTTGGCTGTTTGGACTTTGTATCCGACTATACGATCGAATCGTGATGTTGTTCAGCCTTTCAAATGCTCTCTCTTCGTCTTGGTATTCATCATCAGCGTTGTTTTGGGGTATTATATCGGGATTCTTTTCTTCTAAGCTGTCCGTACTCGAGTTTAGTTCTTTGTTTAAAGGTTCCGTGCTCGCTTTGTCGCTGTTGCTTCCAGATACTCCCCTAAACAAAATGTTATTCTTTACTGTATACTGAGTTACCTTAAATGTGCATATATTACGATGTTAACCAAAAACCGGAGTAAACGACTCACAATTAATATAATCTCTTTTAGCACTGTGAACATGGACACCTATTTTATAAAACTTTGTAAGAGATTTTGTTTTCAACGGTAACTGCCTTGAAGTCTGGCAATCGTTAAAAACCAAGTAACCTGTAACCATGACTCACCGTAGAGAGTGCTGGTTCGTGCTCAGTAGCAGCTCATCAGTGCAGTATAGGTCTTAGGATTAGTTTTGAAGACAGTAGAAACGGGAAGCAAACAAGTGGGTATTACCGTTTAAAAAACTCAAGACATTGTGCGCATGTAGGTGGAAAATCTGACTATCGCCACCATGCCAGGCGATAGAGATGTCCTTACGTTCTACACTAAGCGTAGAGATGTCGTACTGCACCATCACGGCCATCGTGTCAAGTCGTCGGAATACCAGAGCAAACGAGCAGCACCAAGTGCACTCCTCCTCCGAGCGGTACAAATATGTGTGACAAACTTTGTCTATCAGCTTTGGAACTCGTAGGTCGTAGCCTCAATCATTTTAAACCTGTTTTTAAATCCTTAATAGTCATTTTGCATCGCATGGTGAGATATAAAGTACTTTTCAATTAGCCCCCCTCTTATTTTTCGAACGTGTCAAGTCAGCTAGCTGAAAATCGGGGTATTGAAACTGATATATGAAATACTATATTTTAGCGTAAAGGACGCAGCTGAAGATCAGAAGATGGCGGCCAGGCGCCATGTTGCAATTTTTTTTAAAATGAAATGGGGTGTGATAATTAATTTTGAAGCTCTTTATAAAATCTTCAAAAGGCTGTCAAAGTTGACTGTTTTCGTGTATTGAGTCGTTCAACAAAGTTCAAGATGTGTTAGTTATTTTAATCCCAAATTCTTTCAGATAGATCATTTTAGAAGAAGAAGGTTGACACAACATTCTATAAGGCCTTGATCATTACTGTTATAGTATATTAGTTGTTGAGTTAATTAGATTCAATATACAAAAATAATCTCGGGTTATAACGTGGTCATAAACTTCAAAGTGAGGTGTCACATGACCCTTCATTTAAAAAAATGTTATAATGTCGCGCCCAGCTGCTATGCTGGAATTTTTAACTGTTATTTTTATGGGTAAAATGTGTGGTTTTATTTTAAAAAACACATTTTGCTTGATAGTTTTTATTTCAGACTGATTAAGAGTTAATATTAATGTATTAGATTTTGCCATATTTTAATCAACAAACATAAATGTATTACTTTATTTCAAATGAACTTTCTCACAGTTCTGCATTTTTTTCGGTGGGAAGACGTTACGTAATATTTTCTGAAACCCCAAATCTCCACCGCACGCGATATGTGACTCGACCCCCTGAATATCTAACGTAATCAGTGTTGCATAAGTAGCGGAATTCCGCTACTGGTGACGGAATTTTCAAGTGGTAGCGGCGTAATTGGATTTTTTGTTAAAAGAAGCGGAATTTTGCAATTTAGGTACACATGATGGATATTTTTACCAGAAAAAAAAATTGAGTGCAGTTAGTAACCAAATCTAAATACAGGTGTCTTTCCAATCGACCGCCGGTCGGTAATTCTTATTCAACGGAGAGGCGTATATATGGTAGTAGGTGATAAGAACAACTTGTGAAGTGTATTTCCAAAGTATGTCTAATAATTTTAACATTTGCCACATGGTAATGCAGATGTCGAGTGGACATTCTCATATATGGAGATAATCAAAACAAAGGAAAGGAATCGTATTTTACCTTCAAGTTTGTTCACGATACTTATCAAATTGGATACAATACAAAAAATGTTGCTGCTTAGACTTCGAGTTTGGTGAAAAACATTTTAAAAAATACAAAAATAATTTATATAGTATACAGAGAACAAAAATGCAACAAGAAGAATCTGATACAGACAGTGACTAAGTTTAAGTAACTCAAAAACTTAAATTTTTTTATGCAAAACAGAAATGACCTTTTTTATTACAGCCTTATGTTATATTTTATCACGCTGTTTGATTTTTGTTTTCCTTTTTTGACACAACCTGTATAATAAATGCCTCCCTGTTTTATGATAGTGCGCCCCCCACCCGACGTTAACCCCGGGGTAGCGGAAAGTAGCGGAGTTTTTCGATACCAGTAGCGGAATTTTCAATGTTGGCTCTGGCAACACTGAACGTAATTAATGTACGCTCCCGTACGGTCTTCAAAACCCGCTGAGGGCCAACTATCTCGGTGCATTCTAGCTCAAATGGCGTCCTTTGAAGCTACCATGTTATAAACACAGTGCCGGCACTGACAGGTTGTCTCTTACCTTCTGCCATTGTTAGCAAGTTCGTTGTCGTCGTAGTCTTTATCGCCTCTGTCTCCACCACCGCGAAGACGGATCACGACCACGATGATGATGGCAACCAATATCAAGGCGGCCACGACTCCTATCAGCGCGCCCAGTAGGGGGGTGATTTGCAACAGCACGGGGGTAGAAGCTGGAAAGAGATGGTATGGTCAGATAACGAGCGCCAACGTGAAGTAGTCTAGCTGTGCACTACCTTTATGCTGATTAGAATAGATGCGAAACAGCTTTGGCAGTTCGCAAGGTTTAATACACAAACTATCAACTCTGTCAGACAAGTGAAAACTGTTGTCAAAGTGGCAAACCATGGCTACACACAACTAAAAGTGACAATTGAACAAAATTATTCCCTTGTGGAAAGACAGTTTAGTGAAGAATTCAAATATAGAGGAAAGTGCCCGAATATCACACTTTTTTTTTGGGATCCTGTATCTTGGAAGAAAAATAATTTTAAGCTGCGACTATAAGGTAAAAATGTAGCCTAATTATCAATAAACACATCATGAATCAAAAATATATTTAGAAAACAAAATCTCTTATTACATAAAAAAGGCAAAAATGTTACAATTTTTTTATATTTTAATACGGTTACGTAATATCGCATATGCGATATTGGGAAAGGTTTCGGTGGACGGTATTAGGAATTAGGACTCTTATCCGGACAAACAGAAATCACAAACAAACTTCCTGTTTTTGTCCGAATTTGAGCATTCCTCATGGCCCCATTTAAGACACTGGTAACATCTTATCCATTTTTCGCCTCTGGTATCCTCTGAGTACAGTCTCAAACAAAACATACATTCTGCGTCATTATCTTCATTTTCGGAACTGTAATCCATGTCAGAATCGTCATCCAATTCCATATTTATATCCGACTCACTCTAATCACTGTCATATCCTTCTTTTCGGCTTCTGTTACCTATATTTGAATTTGT
>CAVLJG010000005.1:85175282-85320579 GCA_963669975.1 Acanthoscelides obtectus | reverse complement strand
ATGTCTTATGGGGATTCGGTCTCAAAACTTCCAAAATCCGCCACCAGAGGCGCTGACGTCGCGCGCCATTGACAGGTTGTTGGACGGAATCTGTATCATGAGTTGGGGATTCCGCCGCTAGATGGCGCTGTCAAACCAAACGGAATCTGTGTGTCATTGGACACCTGTCATGCGTCATTGGGCATCTCACGCATAGATGGCGTTAAAACGTCATCTGTCATACGTCATTGGACACCTGTCATTGATGGGTTGGCATCTCGCGCATAAATGGCGCCGATTTGTTTGGCGCTGTACAAACCAAACGGAATCTATGTGTCATTGGACAGCTGCCATTGATGGGTTGGGCATCTCGCGCATAGATGGCGCCGATGCCGCATCTGTCTGGTGTTGGCGTGGATTACGGGGGGCAACGTGTATACAGGGTGCATCGACAAATAGCGGATCGATGGACCGACGGTATATCGTTAAATCGTATATAGCAAGGCAGTGACCTAAATAGCGTGGTGGGCTCCTCTGGTCGGTCGGTCGGTCGGTCAGAATGTCTCATAACCTGTATACGATGTACTGTTATTATTATACAGGATGATACCGTTCAAAATGAAAATAGTATAGACATTCTGACAATTATTTCGCAAACCAGAGGTATTTTCAATAAAACTACAATAATACGTTTAATATTTTATTGAAAATAGAAAAAAACTACATAGGTAATATGATATTTGAAAACCAGTGGCGTAGACGTTCAACATTTCTCTGGGTACAGGAAAATTGTCCGTTGGTGTGGCATGGATTGGAATCAGCAACAAAGTTTCCAGTAGCACACGGTGTACCATCATACTTGCAAACATCAATAATGTTGGGAAAAACACCAAAAATGTGACATTTTTTGAGTAAAAAGTTTGCTTTCTGTTCTCCACGAACGTAGACATAGTCAGCCGCATATATCACCTTATTTTTAATTATTTCATTTAACTTGGAATATTTAACGTCGCCGGAAGAATATTTAAGCCCATGGAAATTCTTCTCCAAGTAAGCGACAGTTTTCTTGTCTTTAGTATTTAATGTAGAAAAAGGTTGCGGAGGTGTAAAGATGTAATGACTTTTCTTGAAACCAATTTCGATACATAGTTCTTTAGGTACGAATAATCCGTCAACTGTAAAGCCTTGAATGTCAACAAACGCGATCCTCATGATGTCTGATGCGGAACTGAGAGTCCTTCGTTGCTTACGAGATGGTTTTAATAACTTCGGTGAGGGGGAAGTACTCGATTAAGCAGTCATGTATAATGATGCAGTAGGCCTTGGTGTTGGTTGGAAAGCCAGTATCGGCTTCGATATCCAATCTAACATCAACAGTTGATGATTTCATGGTTTCCTCTTGTTTGGAACAGTCAATAACAAACAAAGCGCGATTTTTAAAAGCGGTATAATCTAAAAGACATCTCTTCAGAGGAGAAGAAGAAGTTGTATAGCTGGTTTGAAAGTCGCTATAGTTGAAATGAGCTTCAGTAAAGTGATTGTTTGCAAAGTCCAATTGCATACGTTCGTTGGGATAGTATTCACCATTTAAAGATACTCGAATACTAGCAGCATTCACGTGATCAAACAGGGTAGGGTCTGAGGTTGCGACGTCACGTTTACCGGTTTGGAAACATACTATAATGAAACGTGGTCTTTCGATTGCGGTGCTAGTTTTAACTGACCATATTTCTCTTCTCGCATCTGCGGTAATTGCAGGCAGTTCATTCAGATCCCATTTTCTAAACGGTATAAGTATCGGCTTATCAGTTTGAATAGCTTTCAAAAGTTGTTCTTTCACATCATCACTCGGGTAAATATGTTTGATTTTCAGTTCCATGCTTTCAATAGTTATTTTCGCTGTCGTCGCCGTCGTCGTCGTTCCAGTTTTTTCCTTGATAATGATACAATCGTTATCGTTTCTAGCTCTCACAAATCTGAGAGTTTGTCTGCCACACGTAATCATAGGATAATCATTGAAAATGTTGAAAATATGTTTAAGCGGCATTAGCAAGCTAAAAGACTTGTTATGTGTTGACGCCATTATAGGTGTTGAAGGATAGTTCCATCCAGCTATAGCCATATGATTTGAGTCTTCCTCACTGTAACATACGTAAGCTCGGACAGTACTTACAATACCAGGATCACGTACTGTTTCAACTTCTCTAGCGGATTCACTGTAAGTGCAAGAGTCAAATAGGAAGGCACCAAAGTTTGGAGCTAAAGATACATCTCCTGCTCCTCCTCCAGTTATTTCAACTTTCCTTTGATAGATAGAAGGGAAGCGTTCATTGCAAAGAACGAATCTACTTGATTGATGCTAAATTCCACAACATCATTACAATTAAATGACTTGATGAACGGCGTATAAGATCTATACTCAGCCTTGCGAATAGATTCATCGAATGCTGGAGATCGATATAGATCAAACATCGGAGAAGTATGTGATGCTGCTGCTGCTACCTCCTCAGTTTTTCTCTTTTTGTACATGATTCTTGTTGTTGTTGACATGATATCCAAGTGAGCGTAGAAACAGGATATTTGATGTAGTTAGTAGTAGATGTCGTCGCTTAGGTGCTTGGGGTAATACTGAAGTTGCCTTGGAAGCACCACTATGTCTTATAATCACTAATCCCATCTGCGCTTCGCTCTCAACTCCAACACAAGAGTACTAGTTTCACCTTGAAAGTTTACAGGACGACCGTCTTGATCTAAAGCCAACACTGTGATGTTGGTTATTTCTTGTTTCGGTATAACAGGTAGATATAGTAAATTTACAGGTGTTTCGACTATAGCGTATCCAGGATCGGCTGTCACAGCAAATTCGTAGATCGTGTGTGCAGGCGTGTCTCCGTCAAAGGCTCCCGACGTAATGTTAGCATCAAAGTGTATGGTTGATACTTTTATTATGTTTACAGGTAAATCAGAAGAATGCTTTTGACCAGGATTAAGAACTTTTTTCGAGAATCCCAATAGATGACCAAGATTATTCGGTTCTGTAAAAACTATTTTATAATACTTGCTAAAGATTTCACATTGCAGTGTATTATTGTTAGGTTTTAGAGAAAAATAATCATCCGGAGGAGCAACTTCATTTTCAAGATTCATTTGCGTTCGTATAAATGTTTCTATGTCGGTAATTTCATAACAACCTGTCGGAAACTCGATGACTTTTAATTGACCACCTATCCTGTCGATATAATAAAATTTATCTCCTTTTTCAATATTCGGTATGGAATTGTATGAAGTAAAAGACCTAAGCGCCAATTCATAATCTTTTTTCGGATCCAACACTATCGGTGTTGAAGGACGAAATGAAAATATATGAGTAGTGCTATTGACTCTCAACAACTGCGACATGATGAATGAAAAAATATAGCTGTGTACTAAGCATTTATTCAAGTTTTTTTTTTGTTTATTTTCGAATGGATAATTTACAGAAATAACAATTTGCTTGAGCAGTAGCCGGTCCATCCCAATGTGTTGTCCAATCAGGTCTGTTGTAGTGAACATAGCATGGAAGTCGTATTTGAAGATCAAAATTGGATGTGTATTCTGCAGGCAGTTTGTGCCATATACTCAACAATTCTGCAGGTCTCACATTGCTTATTAAATATTCCAGCGGCGGAATATTCTTCTCAAACTCTTCTAATGTAAATTCCGATAATGTTTTATTATCCATCGTTGTTGTTGTTATTGTTATTGTATAGAAATTTCAAACACAATTGTCCGCAATTAACTTGATTATAAGTTTGGTAAGGATCGTTGTTGTAGAAAATTTTAGCGTTTTTCAGATATCGAACAAGTTCCTGTGGAGGCTTCAGGTTACCAAATGAATCGAAATACTCAACGTTGTTGTTTATCTTTTTATAAGCTACCCAATGAGTTCCGTTGTTTTGTGAAATATCTAAGTTCACGACGGCGCATTCTCTTTTACGTGGACCGTCTCGTGGTAAAGTGTCACGCATGAAGACACCTCGGAAATGAGGTATGTTCAAGAGCTTCGCATATTGCTTTATTTCATAATCATAAAGCGCTTTCTTGGGTAGCTTGATGTTTAGTTTTTTTGACTTTTTTTTTTGAGGTACAACCCATAACCACCTTTAGCATTTTTTCTCAAATACAATCCTTTGCCCAAAGACTCCATAGCTTTGTTATGGCGATGGTCTTCCTCCAATTTCTTTTGTGCATTCTTGGCATCAACGACCGTTTTGGCCACACCTGCAGCTCCCCCTGCGAGCGCCCCCAAAGCACTTAATCCGGCGAAAAGGGGGATCAAGGGTAGGAATCCCCCAGATTTGCCTTCGATCGGAATTATTCTCGGTAGTCGAACTTTATGTTTTCCACCTGCACTCTTCACCGCTAATCTTGCCGCTTTAAGAGCAACCAATGCAGACTTTTTTAATGTCGTGGTGGTGGGAGCATTTTTCTTCAAGGACTTTGTGATTTTCGTGAGAACACCTCGTCGAAAAGATGATTTCTTCTGCCCCATACCCAATTTTCGCTTAACTTTCATTGCGGTGGTTGTTAGCCAAGCTGCAGTCTTTTCTCCTAGTGAAGCGTCAGGTGCTTTTACACGTTCCCAGGCTCGGTTCTCAAGAATCCAATCAGCTTTGTGTCTGTCTTTCAAATTTTTGTATAAGGCGTATGCAATATCGTGGTCTCTTGCAGCACGATCCAATGGGTTCTTTCCAGGATCTCCTCGTGCTAACCTCTTCTTTAATTTAGTCCCCGCTGAAAATATACATATACATGTGTGAGAATGAAAAAAAAATATATCCTAATCTGTCGCACACTTACGTCCCAGGAACTGATACGAAGGTACGTGGAGTTCTATCGGAAGATTATTTATCAGAGAGTTTACAACACCTTCACCCTTGTACGTTAACATGAGAACTGTTGATGATGCGTTAGCAATATCTACATATATACTTTTACACATTCCTTATTCGAACGCCACACGATGAAGGTTGTTCAACAAGAGCAGTCATTACCCATTGATAACTTGGATTTTACAGCAAAAACTCAACATAGTAAACATGGTAAATTGTTACCGAATTCGTTTCGCGCTATCATCTGCGGACCAAGCGGATGTGGAAAAACGAACGTAATGCTGGCGCTGCTTTTCCATCCAAACGGTGCTAAGTTTAAAAATGTTTACGTTTATTCAAAATCGTTGTATCAACCAAAGTATCAACTGCTTCAAGAAGTGATTTCCGCTGCTAAGGGTGTTGGCTATTTCCCATTTAAGGATAACGAGGAAATTATAAGTCCAAGTAAGGCTAAAAATAGCTCTATATTCATATTTGACGACGTGTCGTGTGACGGTCAGCAGAAAATTCGAGAGTATTACTCCATGTGTCGTCATAAAGATATCGATGCTGCATATCTCTGCCAAACATACTCTAAAATTCCAAAACAGCTCATACGAGACAACTGTAACATTATAGTACTATTTAAGCAGGATGAAATTAATCTAAAACATATATTTGATGAGCATGTATCTCCAGATGTTACTTTTGATGAATTCAAAAAGATGTGTTCGGAATGTTGGGCAGAAAAGTACGGTACGTTAGTTATTGTTAAAGACTTTCCTCTTAATTATGGTCGATACAGAGTAGGATTTGATAAGTACATAAAATTGTAGGCTTATCATGTACGCCATCATTCAGTAACATGATGTCAAAGGACCAAGTTGCCGTTGCTAGTCATAAAAGAAAGATCGCAGAACTTGCTCGAGCTATACGTAAAAAGTATCTTACTTTAAAGTTAGGTCGAACTGCAGAAGATGAATCTATTAGAAAACTTTTCAAACCAATATCTGAACCTCTTAAGCAAATAGCTAAGACTCAGCAGCATCCTTCATTTATTATTAAAAAAGAGGAAAAATTGAAACAGGATGATGATGATGATGATGATGTATTCACACAGAACCCAAACTATCTCAATTTAGAAGACGTGGCTTCAACTGATGAACAAGGTAATATACCGCCGAGACCTGAAACACCACCACTACCTGAAGAAATGCGTCCTGCTGATTTTTCACAAGAAGCAATAGAAGAATACTTAGATCAATATCCCCCAATAAGCCATAATTATTTACAAGATTTTTGGACACAAAACGATAAAATTGATAAAAATTATGGACCTATATATACCGACAACATTGGTTGGATGTTAGGTAAACGCCGAATTAAATTTGATAGAGCGACTGGCCAAATACAGATATTACCTGAGGGGACAAACTTAGCAGGTACATGGTTTCGTGGCACACCTGGGCTGTATCAACTTTTATTCTATAATGACCCAAACTATGCAGATGCAGATTTACAACCCTATAAAAATCTATTGCAAAGTACCGGTGTTCATTTAGATTCGCTTGGACGCCTAAAAGGTTCGACAGGATTTAAATATAATCACATTATTAAGCCTCTCTTTAAAGATGTGCAGAAAAATAAAGGTACAATTGTCACACGATCAACATCTACAAAAATACGTAGTCCACTTAGTCGATCATTAACAAGATCCACTCCCTCAACAACAACAACAACAACAACATCATCAACATCAAAACCGCCAACAGGAAAAGGTATCGGTGATTACTTGACATACAACGAGGAACCAATCGAATACGTGTACTGGGATGATCCCAATGAATTAATCGATCGACTTAAACTCCTTATGGCATCTCAGGAAGCTGGCAATACGTCGCATGATAATGAAATAGTAGCCATCCTCAACGAGCTAAAAGAAGCTAATATAATACAGTAATCTAGTTCCTTGGTCTTTCATTTACACGATGAGTCTTGATAAATTCGGACGTCGCTTTGATAAACAAAAGACACTTCCGTATATGCGTACACCGCCAAAGTTAACACTACCCCATACTTCTGATGGAAATGTTGACTTCAAGAACGTAAAGTTGTGTAATATAAAAGATCCCACAGATAATTCAGATGCGGCAACTAAAAAATACGTAGATACTTCAGTGATTGATTTAAAAAAAATAACAGCAAAAACAGATCAAATAACAGAGTTTATTTCGAGAAATCCGCCTACTTCTGGTAAACATATGGCAACAAAAAAATATGTAGATGACTCTATTGCAAATATAACAACAAGAATAGAACAGGAGTTGGCTACAATTAAGTCTCATACCGATTTGACTCCAATACGGAAAAATATCATTGATTTATCCTCTGAATTACAACTTTTGCAAGGACGCACATCATATATATCATTGAAAACATTCGATCTTGCTAAGCGTATAAAGCCGATGGAACAACAATTTAAAGCGTTAAAACATGATGACGTACGCCAAGGAGAAGCTACAACTAGTTAACGAGCTGCACAAGCCTGCTCGAAAAAATTATCTAAGACGACGTACCATCATTAAAGGCTTAGACGATTTATGGCAGACGGACTTGGCTGAAATGCGACCTTATGCTCATCAAAATAAAAATTTCAAATTAATTCTCGTCGTAATCGATTCTTTTTCCAAGTTTATGTGGACTAGACCGTTAAAGACAAAGACGGGTGAGGAGATAACTCGTGCGTTTTCGGATATCCTCGCACATACGGAACGTACGCCGAAAAATCTACAATCTGATCAAGGTAAAGAATTTTACAATAGTAAATTTCAAACTTTAATGAAGAAGCATGATATTAATCATTATAGTACATATAGCATCAAGAAAGCGGCCATTGCTGAAAGAGCCATAAGGACGTTGAAAAATAAACTTTACAAATACTTTAGCTTAATGGGATCGTATAAATGGATTGATATATTACAAAGCATTACCAATGAATACAATGGAACACGTCATCAAACCATCGGATGTAAACCATCACAAATTAATAAATCCAACGAAAAATGTATCTTAAATCGAAAATATACTCATTTAAAAATCGCGGGCCCGCGTAAGTTTAAAGTTGGTGACATTGTACGCATCAGCAAAACCAAAATGCTATTCGACAAGGGATACGTTCCAAGCTGGACAACGGAATTATTTAAAGTTACTAAAATTAATATTACCAACCCTGCAACGTACATGCTCGAAGATATGCAAGGTGCACCGATCAAAGGAGCCTTTTATGACGAAGAATTACAGAAAACAGCCAATCCAGATGTTTATTTAGTTGAAAAAGTTTTACGTCGTAAAGGTAAAAAAATGTACGTCAAATGGCTTGGCCTTGATGCAAAACATAATAGTTGGATTGACAATGATGCGATCGTCTAGGTGTATGGGGTGGGGGGGTTTCTGCTAAAAGTGAGTTCTCAGTCGGTTGCAGTCAGTCAGTCAGTCAGTCAGGCAGCTAGTAAAAAAAAAATGGATACCAGTGCTAGTGGTTCAAGTTGCAGCGAGTTTGACCTCACCACCAGCAGCTCACACGAATCATCTGTAAACTACGACCGTGAGCTGGATGCTATTCTGGAAAGGTACGAAGAAGCGGCCAAGAACGAGGACCATTATCTGCTGTACACGCAGTTTCCAAATGGATCATACCAAATTGGATGCGGTCTAAGCCCAGCGAGATCATTTACTCCTGCTGTAATTGTGTGGAACTCATCACGGTTGAAACTATCTTTCAGTTCCTATGAGTGGGAACAATTAATCACCCAGCTCAATGTGGTAACGGTGAAGGAGACGGAGGAGCAGGAGGAGGAGAAGAACCTTCCTGACAAGTATGATCCTGTCGAAATCGAGTGCGGTGACTATTGCAGAATTCGACGACTAATCTATGATAGTACGAAAATTCTCGAAATAACCAAGCACAACATTAGTTTCTACCTCTCAGAAATGGACGTGAACGCTCTTTTAGAAGCAAATAATGAACTTTTAGTACCGTATATGTCTATGCTAGAAACTGTTGAATTTCCAAGCTATTATTATAATGCGCTTAAGATTGTTCGAGCTAGTTTTAATGATCAAAATTATACGTTTTCAGATGCTATTCAAAAATTGTATACATTTAAGCTCGTAGGCTGTACTTTACAACATATAGCGTTAGGACAACATATATTTTTCTATAGACATAGGATCGCTAATGATCTTGAACGATTTTAATAAAGTTTTTGTAAAAATGCATATCTGTCGTTTCATTATGATATACGTCACGTAACGTGACACGTGACGTGACGTGACACGTGACGTACGTGACGTGACACGTGACGCACGTGACGTGACACGTGACGCACGTGACGTGATACGTGACGCACGTGACGTGATACGTGACGCACGTGACGTGATACGTGACGCACGTGACGTGCACACTTTGTTCAAAAATACCAAAAAGATGTCTTGATAGCCCGAAGAACCGCGCCACAACATCAGAAGTAATGTTAGTATTATGTGTGTGCGTGTTTTTTTTTTTGTTTTTGAACACGCTAAGTTTTGAACTCCAACCACGCACTAACATTGCTTCTGATGTTGCACACCTCTGACGACTCAAGCTATCAGGACATCTTGTTGTTGTTGTTGTTGTGAACTCTTCTTACTAGAAAAATCTAACGAAATCAATAAAACATCTTTTTATAAATATTCATTTATTAAATCTAATTACATACATGTTTGAAAAAATATATATATATATAAATGTTAGTACTACATACATGTTTGAAAAAAAATATATATATAAATGTTAGTACAATAGATAGAGAGAAACTGGAGGACGGATGAACGCTTTTTATATATTTTTTTGTAATTTGTTTGCTGTGATGTTTTTTTTTTAAAACTCAATATCGCTGTCTACATCAGATTCATCAAATCGGATTCGGATGTTATTTCTAGACCTATCATGTAAGGCATCTCTGCAAGATTCCTGGTCTTTTAGTTCAAACACTACGCTTTTAAAGCAGCTGTGACACCAATTATACTTTTTTTGGTATACGTTCAAAATAATGTCATGTGCATCGTGAACCTCGTGAGAATGGTCATAGCAGGCAAATAAACGTTTATTTAAAGTTTTATGTATTTCTTTAAATTTAGATAAACAATTTTTACATACGTGTAGGTAATATTGGTCCAGCCAATATCCACTTGTCCATAGACAGTAACTAGAATAATCTTCAAAAACATAACCCCAATCTGATTTTCCTAATATAGTGTGAATTAAATTTGGATCTATTTCTTTGTGACATCTAATAAAGTTAATTCCTGTATATGAAGAATCAAGATCATTTTTGGCTTCTTTAATCATAGCGTGCCATTTATATAAAGGAAATTGTTTCACAATTTCCGTAGTTAATTTCCATGGTAGTGGAGACTGCTCCATGAATTCTACTGCTGATGATGTTATTGATTCGCAAATTTTTCTAACAGCTAACTCTGATAATGTTGGGGCATTCATCTATAACAAAAAAAAAAACGCTATTATAAGATACTGTAATGCCCCCACGGAAGTGTGTCAAAACTGTTCGGAATTAAATAACGTTTGTCGTCATACGGACTTAAACTAATTTTTGACTGTTCAACAGAATATACGTTGTGTGCATACGACCTGATACAGCGTTGTGTAGCTGTTTTTTCCTTAAATTCTTTCAAACATTCAACATAATCCTCAAATGCAATTTTATTTTTAACAACATTGTACTTAACCCCTTTAGATTTTTTAACCACCTTCCCACCCTGCACCTTGTAACTATACATTTTGCTTCGAAGTCCAACAAAATGTGTCATAATTTTACCGTTATTTTCATCTTTCATTAGACCCGGCACCTTTTTGTTCTTACGCAGTATTTTATATATGTTATTTTCAGGATAATCCGAAGTATCAAATTTACTGGAATCAGCTTTAATGATCTCCTCATATGCATCCTCACATTGCAATTCGTAGATAAAACTGTCTGTGTCCATGTACATGAGCTTACACCTTTCTGCACCCATTTTTGGTAGCATATAGGTGTAATGAAAATCGTACATGACTAGTTTCGATAGGTCTAGAATTGCCTGCCCTACATACAGAGGTTTGTTAAACGTTATTTCAGCCTTGTTCAATTCGATAACCACCAGATTTTCCTCTAAAATTGTGCGACTGTGGAACCGAAAACTCGAAATCAAGTTTGCTGCCCCATAGCGACCACCCCAAGATTTAACGATTTTACATACGCGGTGCTTACGTATATTTTCCATGGTCTTACCGAATACTGCATTATTCATTAATTTAAAAAGATTTTTTTCGAAATCATTCCGGGCTGCAGCTCTACATCGAGTATTCAACTCGATGTAGGGTTTCAGCCAGGCTGCTTGTTTAAATTGTAAAATTTTATGGATTTTCGTTAACTTTAACCCATTAGCTAGCATTTGTTTTAAATTTTTATAGTGAACCGTGTACTCTTTTTTATCCGTAAGTGTTGCCATTAATTTCGGCAATTTTACCCCGCCGTCGCTGGGTGGTACGCTACGTTCTGCCGCAAACGGAAAATCTTTGTGTTTATCGTGCAGTTCTTGTGGGTACGATAGATCGACTTGTAGCACGTACCCTACGTCAGAGTCGTCGGGTATTGACATCACATCAAACGATGTTACATCATCTACCCATTTGAACCCTCCGTAGGGTAAGGGTTGCTGCATAGCCTTCCCATATAAGCTATTCACATCCAGGTACATAAGGTACTTGGACGGCTTTTCAGGATCATATTCGGGCATATATTTATTGTTGGCCTCCGAAAATCGGTTACTACACACCGAAATTCCACCTCTTATAGCATTTTCGTAAAACATCACCATATCTAGATCCTTTAGTAGTTCTAACTTACACCCAGTGTATTTGAGCATACAGTCCCACGTATATCCGGGCATTGTATAGTACCACGCAGGATCCAGACCATAGGTGGAGAAACATTTTTTACGCAATTGCTCAAAAACGTCGGCAAGAAGCAGAATATCTGTTTTTAAATATATATCAGAATACTCTCCTAATGTTTTAATGTTAAACTGTTGCCAAACAGATTGCGCATGAGCATACTTCTCGTCACTTACACTTTCATCGTTTAATTTATTGTAAAATTTTTCAATTGGGGGCAAAGTCGTTTCATTTAATTTTTTCAACGAATCAATGTAATCGTAACAGAAAACTCCTTTCTGTGTTAATAATTTGAATTTATCTTCATCTAAATTTTGAAATTCCCTTTGTAAAATTTTCTTTTCTGATACTGCTAAAATTGAAGCTAATTCATCAAGAGACGCCCCCATAAATCGAAAAGAGTCTATAAACCGCAATTTAATGTTATTTTCATCTGAGTGCAGCGTAAAGGAGATGTATTTATCTTTGTTGATGGGAAGTAGACTTAAGCGACCTTTTTTACATAAATTCGAAATCATAAAGTGACTATCGTACCCACTTAAATTATGGAATATAACCGGCACAACAAACAATTTTCTAAAGTTCAGATTGCATGCTTGGTGTGCGTAACCTCTGAACTCTCCACTGAAATGGTTGTGATCTCTAACGATTATGTCTTTTTTTGTTTTTGAAAATCTCTTACCGCAAATATGACATGATGTTGCCTTACATGTGTCTAATTTTTCAATCATAGGTACGCTTGTTTTTATTTTTGAGTTTACAAATTGCGCAACACCAGCCATACGATTTGCAAACCAATCCATACAATCTGCACCTCGAAAGCTCTCGAAATAAGAAAGGCTATCATCATAGCTGCATTTTACATAGAAACCAGCACTATACGGAACGTGTTTTTGATATTTTATGGTTTTAGTTAAATTTACGACGCTACTTTCTTTATGATTTTCTAATTGACATTCAAAATCTGCATAAACAACAAAAGGAGTATTTTGTTGGTATGTAAAGTTTTTAAATTCAACGCAGCTCTCTTTAGGAAGGTTAATTTTATATTTATTAAACTTAGAACACAGTTTTTCATGTTCAACTAATTTATTTTGCTGATGGAAATAGTTCAGACATCTATCGCAAATAAATTTTTTCTCACGATGTTTATTTAACTGGCTACTAATAAGACGCGAAAGATTTTTAATCCAACAATAGTGATATTTAATTTCATCGATTGAATCATTATCTTCATTTGCTGGCGCTGGTGGAGGAGCATCATAATCATTTAAACGCGGATAATATTTATTTTGAGCTAAAAGTAAATTAACATGCGTATCCCGTTTATTTTCCGTTAATCTTGCTGGTACTACTATGTAAAATGATTTTTTTTCTGTTTCGATCAATTCTAAAGCGTAAACATTGACTGAAATGTTATTCATCTTTTCAAATTTTGAAATTTTTGTTAGCAGCATAGGACTATCTAAATTTTCTGTTTGTAAAACGTCAGTAAAGTGTGGATATGAGGAGGTTAGTTCTGCATGTCTTTTTTTGCTAGGAGTCCGAAGAGCGCTTACAATGGCCCAGTAAAAGCAATTTTGATCTATATTTTTAATGTTTATACAAGCATTTTTCCTTATAATCGGTTCTGGTAGTCTAATATAAGATGAACCGTTTCCCAATTGATATTTACTGATATTAACAACTAAGGAAATAATTTTATTTAACGCAAATCCCGAATCTTTTTCAGCAAATTCCGATAATTCGTTTAAAAGTTTATCTTTCACATATATCTTAAACCACTCGTCTATTTGAGTTGATGTATCAATAATATGATTTTTAGTATTAATATATTTAATTCCCAAAATTTCATTATCCCCCGATTTCCTAATAAACTCCCCGCAAAATGTTGTATTTACTTTGAGCGCACAATGGGTGTTCAAAATATTCCTAATTTTCCTTTTAAAAACAACTACACAATCTGCTAAAAATTGATTCAAGTCCTTATGACGCAAATTAGCTATGGAACCGGTTTTTATTCTACTTTGAAAGCTCGATTCTACATTTTCCCATCTAACCCTCTGACCCAATGTTAAGTGAAGTCCTGCCCCAATATGTCTAGTTAAAATCAACTTTCTAAAATGTTTAAAATGCCCCAAATTTGTTTCTACTTTTCTACAGGTCCCTACAGATAATTTATTTTGCCTTCTACTACGAATTACCCGTTTACATAATCTAATTTGTTTTTCTATTCGTTTCAGCCACACTTCCGCGTCTCTGATTGTAAAATTATCAAATAAAATTTTCCGTAGACTAACAATTGATAGTAGAACACCGTCTGTTTGTTTGATGATCTTTTTAACCTTATTTGAAGACATTTGAAAAGACGACATTTTTTTTTTCAAGCAAACACATTACTCAAAAATATATAAAAATGCTCACCCTGTCCTCCTCCTCCTGTTCTCTGCTTTGTTAATTTTCCACTATTTTGAATGATGCTAGCGGTCGGCTTTTCCCTACGTCCACTTCCCCTTGGAAGATGATCGAGTATTTTCCGTGAAAAAGTTCGTCGATGACCGGCTGGTACGTTTCCGTCACCCGCTGTGGTAGAAATAGCACTTCCGGTCCTAAATCTAGTAGCACGGCTTCCCCAAATTTCGACTTGACCACTTTAGCTGCTTGGATTGCAAATGGTGTCCCGACTGGTAGGTCCTTTAATTTTCTGATAGGTTTGCGGTCTACAATCGAAGACGCAGCATTAATTTTTGATAAATCCATCTATAAAAAAAATTGAGTCGTCTAACTATTTTGAAGCATAACACGAAAAAACAGTTGCACTTAGAGACATAAAAAAGAAAAATATTAAATAAAATAGCACTTACTTTTTTTAAAATTTTCGCTATCTCGTCTCTCTCGAAGCACTATTGTACTGCGGCCGTTGTTCCAGCTTGCAGCGTTGTGCGTTAAGTGTGAAACAATGATGACTATTGCATGCGCTCGCTAAATATAAATACGTGGTTGAGATAACACACGCGTGCATGAGATAATTGTATCGTAAATATGCATATTATATGCATCATATTCTCAGTACCATTTTTATCGAGAAAACAACATTCATTGCGGTTGCAGTATTTTTTATATAATTTCTTAGTAATACATGAATGTATCGTTTGTCCGGCGGAAATTCCAATTACAAGTTGCACATGAGAGTAGAAATTTAGAAATATAGTAAATTCGTGTATGATTATTGTATATTTGCTGCCTAATTTTTTTTCAGTCAAGATTTTGATTGGGGGGTAAACGAATTTATATTTGCTATCTGAGATTTTTGACATCATTCTCTATCAGGTGTTGGTTCATGAAATTGGACATGCTCTCGGCATAGCACATAGTGCTTCTCCGAATGCTATTATGTTTGCCTTCTATCAGCATGAGATTCGTGGTCTAGATGTTGATGATATAAATGCAGTACAATATCTATATGGAAGAAAAAACAAATATGATTCAATCCCAACGTCTACCACCGCATCAGCAATACCAAAAACAACAACAACTATAAGATCTACAACTCGTAAGCAGCCGATCCTCAAAAATTTGTGTGATATTATTCCAGATTTTATGTTTTTAGCTATTGCTCCAGAGTTTTCAAATTACCGATTATATATTGCACATGATATGTTTATATGGAAACTAGACTTAAACGAAATGATTATCCCATCTCAGCCTGAACTTCTTGTCGATTATGTTCCTACAGAATTACGTCAATACACTTTACAACATATTTTCCAATCAACAAACGGTGACTTGATTACCATTGTGTCTCCAAACAAATATTTCTCAGCATCATTCCCTACCATTAAATTTCTTGATAATTTTTCAATTGATATACCCGATAGGGCTCGAATCAATGCTATTTTTCAATCAAACGCAGGACGGTCCTATACCTTTTATAATAATATGTCATATATAGAATTTTCTAACGATTTTACTGATGTGTTGAACAGAGGACGGATAAGAGACATATTTCCTGAATTACCTGAAGATATTTCTCTCGCATTTCGATGGATTGATGGCCATATTTACTTTTTCCGTCACGCAACTTACTATAAATTTAATGAATTTACAAGAAAAGTTGTTGCGACCGGACCATTTCATTGGACTCTATTTGGAGTACCATGCCCCAGCGAGGATTTGTTACATCAACTAAAAACTCTGTTATCTAAACTTGTATCTGTATATCATTAAAAAAAATACATTTTTCAGAAAGCTATGTTTATTTCGTATTCAGCCTGTTGTCAAACAAAAAAAAAACAGTCGGTTCCTTCGACTCCCCACCCCCCCACCATCATTCTACTACATAAAGTTTCATTTTGAACGGTATCATCCTGTATAATAATAACAGTACATCGTATACAGGTTATGAGACATTCTGACCGACCGACCGACCGACCAGAGGAGCCCACCACGCTATTTAGGTCATGCCTTGCTATATACGATTTAACGATATACCGTCGGTCCATCGATCCGCTATTTGTCGATGCACCCCTGTATACACGTTGCCCCCCGTAATCCACGCCAACACCAGACAGATGCGGCATCGGCGCCATCTATGCGCGAGATGCCCAACCCATCAATGGCAGCTGTCCAATGACACATAGATTCCGTTTGGTTTGTACAGCGCCAAACAAATCGGCGCCATTTATGCGCGAGATGCTCAACCCATCAATGACAGGTGTCCAATGACGTATGACAGATGACGTTTTAACGCCATCTATGCGTGAGATGCCCAATGACGCATGACAGGTGTCCAATGACACACAGATTCCGTTTGGTTTGACAGCGCCATCTAGCGGCGGAATCCCCAACTCATGATTACAGATTCCGTCCAACAACCTGTCAATGGCGCGCGACGTCAGCGCCTCTGGTGGCGGATTTTGGAAGTTTTGAGACCGAATCCCCATAAGACATCTACTTGTGTTGTTCGCAGAAGCAGGTTTCTCTGCCAATGATTTCGTTTTTTTTATCGGTTCATTTGTCTTACCGCCCTTAACTCTTGCAATCTTTATTTCATTCCCTTTATGGGACGGACCAGCTCCACATTCTAAGGTGACTACATTCTTTTTTAGGCCTTTTTTTATTAATTTCTGCCACACTTTTTTCTAAATTCTCCTTATATGGTGTACTGGTTATTAATTTTGCTTACTATTTGACACAGTCTTACATATTCCACTCACAGATGGTAGTGTGATTATGTTTTCAGGGCTTATGTAGACGTTGTGTGGTGGAGCGATTTGTCCTTGATGAGGAGTGTTATCGTTCTCTGTTGAAGGTGGAAGTGTTGCTTCACGTTGTCTGTGAATGGCAAAGCCGTAATCATGAAAAATAATCCGGTTGAAAGGAAAAATGCCGCTTTTCCTGAACCCATTAACGGATACTTCCTCAGTGGCGGCTTTTAAGTACGCTTTACCCAATAATTTGCCTATCTGATAAACAGAAAAAGTTCTACCAGTATGATTTTTAAGCCAGGTTTCAATCTCTTGAGAATAATAAGTTTTGAATGGACCCATAAAGGCCAGATCCAGTGGTTGTATTTTATAGGTCGAATGGGGTGGTAGACTGATAATTATCACATCATGTGTTCTAGCAAGCTCAATGAGGTCCAAGTTTCGCGTACGAGAGTAGTGTCCGTCAACAATTAGTACGACTGGGTCATCAACTGATGGCTTTGTGTGTTTAATGAAATGCCGTAGCCAGTCAGTAAATAAACCTTGTTGAATCCACCACGATGGATGGCATCCTGCTATGGTCCCCGGTGGCGCACCATCGAGAAGCTCTGCCTTCATGTTCTTCCTTGGAAAAAATAGCATCGGAGATATGAACCCCCCAGCAGCATTCATGTAAGCCACCATTGTGACAAGTAAGCCCCTCTCAGCCGCAGTGATAGAACCAACCTGCCTTTTGCCTTTCAGCGAGTACGTTTGTTATTCCGGTGTCATCAACATTATATATTTTAGCCGGGTTATTACAATTTTTTTGCAAAGCAGATTCTAAAATATCAAAAAATACGTCCACGTTCTCTGGAGTAAATCCTTTAATCCTTGCAGAAGAAATGCCTTGTGGTTTTCCAAATGTTAAATTGGGGTGTCGGGCAAGAAATTTTCTAAGCCATTTTTTCCAGCTACACCCTTTTCACGCATTGGGTTAATTATTTCTCAAGGCAAGTTGAAACGTCATTCTTCGTACGTCTGAAGAAGTCAAACTATAGAAACGTTTGTCCATTTAATACTAATAATAATAATAATAATATTTATTACCCATTAGACATGTATAAAACATGTATAGGGTTCGTCAACAAACAATTTACAGTATGTATATACATAAAAAAACAAACAGTAAAATGACAAGCAACAACAAACAATAGCTTAAATTAAATATTTTAAAATGGACACCATAGGCTAACAACAGCAGATAAAATAGATTAGCTAACAACCAAATAAAGTGTATGCCGGAAAAATTTATCCGTGCGGTAGAAAACACCAGATAATACGATGCTTTTCACATTTCCTTTAAATTTGTTACTCTGTTTGATTTAGTAGAAATTTATTCCCATCGAATCATGCCTCAGTATTGGAATGTACGGCTTCCATTTCCAATATTGCTTTACTCAGAGAGGCTGCAGTAAGGGAAAGAGAGAAAGAGTGGTGTTGTCCGTGAAAAGGGTGAAAGCAGCATCTATGCTTGTCAAACACAACTCTTTAATGTACAACAGGAATAATATAGGATACAATTCTGAGACCTGTCGAACTCTGAAGGACAGTTTCGTTTCCTGAGACACTACCTCTTCCACCCTGACTACCTGGTTTCTATTTGCCAAATATGATGTAAAAAGGAAAATAGTAATATTGGTGAAGTTATAGTATTTAAGTTTGTGGAATAGGAGCTTATGGTCTACAAAATCGAAAGCTTTACTTAGATCACAAAAAGTAACTGCGGAGTATTTTCAGGACTCGAAAAAACCGTGTTGTTATTTTTACGAAATCCGAAGTGGGAGCTCGCAAGATATGCGTTTTCTTCCAAAAAAGACACGAGCCTTAAGGCAGTGAATTTCTAAACTGTTTTAGCAATTACTGGAAGAAGACTGCTGGACTCTATAGTTGGAAATATTTTTCTTGTCACCCCTTTTGAATATTGGACAATTTCTGGAAAGATTCATTCTCTGCAAGACACATATTAGCCAGCCTGGTTAGGGGGATATTTATAAGATTTTTTATTGTTTTAAGAATGTTCCGACTAGTTTCAGCTTTTAGTCTGTTGATTGCCCCCAGCATTTCGTTAAATAAACTGGGTAGTTCCTTCAGTAGATTACGTGATATACTAGTAAAAACATTATTGAGTTCTCTGGTGTTTAATCAAAAGTCTTTGGTTTCCGAATACCTATGTTTATCTATCACATTCCATAATGGTCTTTATTGTGCTTTTTTGTTGTTGTTCGCAGCAATTCTGGCGTCTTTTATAGCCTTTTTGTACTTTTTTTGAACGATTTATATTCTCTATCAGTATATACTGGAGTAAGTCAACTGAAGACGTAAAAAGTATCCAAAAATTCTGTGCCGTTTTGTAGTAACAAATAAGTATTCAGATGAGTTATGTTATTTTCGGAATGGTCATTCTATTGGAGTATGCAACATTTTTCTTTTTCCGCGAACCGCTCATCAGTATTCTCAACAGTTATTTCAGAATTTCAATGTTGATGTTCTAGACGGGCGAGAAAACGTAACATTCGCAAGTGATTGTATGAATGAAATCATGATTGCCGCATCTTTGGAGATCCAAACCGTCTAAAATTGGCCATTGCCACTTGAATGAAGTTTATATGAATCTTGCAGCTTCGGCCAGTGAAGCAAAATACAGCCAAGGTTATTCAGAACATTTATATCCTTAGGGCCTTAGGGCTTGTGACAACTGCAACCCATGTTTCATTATTCATCTCAATTAATCCTTTGAAGAAACACCTACCTGCCTAGAAATAGACTATTATAATATTGAACAACTTTTATACCGTCTCATCTACAATTTTAGCAAGTAGGTATTCAAAAAAAATAGTGACTATACTATTTTCTGTGTTAGTGAATTGTACATATCACATGGCTAATAACTTCCGTGTTAATAATTAAGTATATCCTAGAATGTCAGATATTATAAGCGTGTCTTCAGTTTTATCTTTCATAAATAAATAATAATAAATAATTCTAATGCATAGCCTCTCACTACATTTTCCTTATCTGCTGTTGTGAGTTGAGTGGTTAATTCTTAGCCTATATGCATGAGCATAATAATCTGGGGTTTTCCAAAATTTCACCCTGTCGAGGCTCGTCAGTCGACTTTAAAAGAGTAAAATGAAGCTGAAAGGCAAACTAAAAAATGATTAAATAAGACATTATTAATGAATATGATTAAAAAACATTTTTAGTTGTTCAAATAATAAATAAAAATTCATGGAAATGCAAATCCTACTTTATACAAGAAGAGACAAATATCACCCCACCAAATCTAACGTACGTCAAAACTCCAGCACCAGCAAACTGGTTTAATGAAAAAACGACCTCATGTCTGACGTTTCAGCTGACGTACAGCGAACATGCAAACGCAGTAGTGGTCGCTGGTATTGTCTGAGAGAACGTATACTAGGACAAGACAGACAAGGTTGATACGATTAGAGAGAGAGAGAGAGAGACAGACTGACCAGACCATGTGACAAAATGACATTTTACCACGTATTGTTATTTAGCCATAATATAAGTGCAGTGTTCCCACAATTCTATTTGGATGATGTTATTGTTAATCACTTTTAGGAAATAGCTGAGCATTTTTGTTCAAATTTACTTTTATTCAGACATACATCGATTTATGGTAGATATATTTATCACCAATTTGCAGTCTACCAGAAATATTTTCCACCCAATGTGTACGTTACACGTTGGAAAACATTAAGGTAAGTGTATCGATTGGAGTAATCACTAAAGCCGACGTATATTGATTCTTCACGTTCCCTAGTAGATTCCATGGTAAATAATATTAGAAGCTTCATTAGATATTACGAGTAGATCAATGATAATGTATTTTAGAAAATAATATTCTTAAAATGTGACTTCAGTTAAATATTTTGTTGTTGTGTGCAACATATACTAAGTGACATATAAATCCGAACACCCAGTTTAAATGGTTTTATTTTAATAAAATTTTGTATAAGTACTTAATGAAGCATAATAAGTAAATGATAAAATTTTCAAAATGATTGCACTGCTTTAAAGCCCTTTGACCTTTAATAATGTGTGGATGCACCCTGATGTGCTACGCATTCTCCAACGCGCCTAGGCATGCCTTTGATCAGGTGGTCAATGTCCTCCTGTGGTATCTCATTCCAGGCAACCACCAACTCCTCTCGAAGTGCTTCTAGAGTCTGAGGAGGACGTTGCAAATTGAGCAATCTCCTACCCATCATATCCCACACGTGCTCAATTGGGGATAAGTCGGGAGATCTTGGTGGCCATGGTAACAATGTGACATCATTATGTTGAAAGAAGTCTATTGTGACTCTTGCAACATGTGGTCGGGCATTATCTTGTTGGAAAGTTGGATCTGCCAGGGTGTCAAGATAGGGTAAAAGATGGGGTTCCAGAACTTCGTGGATATAACGCTGCGCGTTCATGTTACCTCTGATAAAGATTAAAGGTGACCTGGAACCATAAGCTATAGCATCCCAAACCATAACTCCAACAGTGTGATGAACATGTCTTTCAACAAAAAACTGTGGATTCCTCCTTTCACCACGTCGCCTTCTAACCCTGGCACGACCATCGTGCATGCCTAAACAAAATCGAGACTCGCCAATAAAGATAATACTGTTCCATTCCTGATCCCAGAGTGACCGTTGTCTGCACCACTCAAGGCGATTACGTCGGTGTAAGGGTTAGAAGGCGACGTGGTGAAAGGAGGAATCCACAGTTTTTTGTTGAAAGACATGTTCATCACACTGTTGGAGTTATGGTTTGGGGTGCTGTAGCTTATGGTTCCAGGTCACCTTTAATCTTCATCAGAGGTAACATGAACGCGCAGCGTTATATCCACGAAGTTCTAGAACCCCATCTTTTACCCTATCTTGACACCCTGGCAGATCCAACTTTCCAACAAGATAATGCCCGACCACATGTTGCAAGAGTCACAATAGACTTCTTTCAACATAATGATGTCACATTGTTACCATGGCCACCAAGATCTCCCGACTTATCCCCAATTGAGCTCGTGTGGGATATGATGGGTAGGAGATTGCTCAATTTGCAACGTCCTGCTCAGACTCTAGAAGCACTTCGAGAGGAGTTGGTGGTTGCCTGGAATGAGATACCACAGGAGGACATTGACCACCTGATCAGAAGCATGCCTAGGCGCGTTGGAGAATGGGTAGCACATCAGGGTGCATCTACACATTATTAAAGGTCAAAGGGCTTTAAAGCAGTGCAATCATTTTGAAATTTTTATCATTTACTTATTATGCTTCATTAGGTACTTATACAAAATTTTATTAAAATAAAACCATTTAAACTGGGTGTTCGAATTTATATGTCACTTAGTATATTTTTTAAAAAATGAATATGGGGATTAGTTAATCAACGATAGTAAAATTATGTTATCCCATTCAGCTCTTTTCATATATAGCGGTTTCTAGATTTTCTGGAAAATTGGGAGTGACGCCCTCTGTCATCGGTTTGCCAGTTCGCTCATAGTTAGCTCTGTTTTTTTCTATGAAATGTGCTAGAACAGGTAACCAGTGCCAAACCAATGTGAAGGGATAAGGTGAATGAAGGCGACCAGAAAACTTCAGATGCATTTGGCGTACTGTCCATGTGATAGGACCAAATGTGAACGCCTTTTGTCGTTACATGTCCGTTGGTTTATCAAAAAGCTAGATGAAGTCAGGAAAAAAGTAAAGCTATAGGAAAAGAAAGAGGAAACAATACACAGTTTAGGAGAGTACTCCAGAACTGTCAATAGTGAACTCAAGGTAACATGTAGACAGTGTTGCAGCACGATGTTCATTTTATGATCCAGTGTGACTCCAGCTGTTTCGCTATCTCCGTGATGGGAATAATGGTAAGCAGTAAGAACACAACAAAAATCGTTAACGAAATAAGGATACAGATAGATACGAAGCGTACACAAAATCTACCTTCAACTACCTACACCCAGCACCCGTCCTCCACCAAACTCAGCACCACCAACCACTGTTAAAAAGAACAGAGATTCACGCCCTTACCGCCAGTCTTGAGTTCTGCCATCGCTGGCACATAGATGGTATTGGCATCGCTGGCCACCGATCTGCCGTCCATGGTGCGCACGAACAGCAGGAGGTCCTTGTAATCCGGAGGTAGGTCGGAGACGGTGATCTCCTCCGGGTTCCGTGAAGTCGCTGTGGCCAGCAGAAGGCGGGTGCCTGCATCGAAGGCCTGGAGCAGGTACGTGTTGGAGTAAGCGCGGTGCACGTCGGGCACGTGGCAGCCCACGGACAGGTAGTAGCGGGTTTGGTGGAGGACGGTGCAGTTCTCGGGAGGTGGAGGTTTTTCTGATACTAGGAGTGTGGCTGAAACATATAGAGCAGCGGCCAGTGTTGCTATGTTTAGTTATGTTGGATAATTTTATTGCAATTAACCGTTATTCTCGATTACACCTCGCTTTGGAATATAATAATAATTCCGGCTCTATTAGGGCGAAATTTAATCATTTTCTTGATGCCATTTTAATATATTTTTAATATATTGTGATTATTTTAAATATCTTGCGTTTTATTTGACTTTCTGTACAATTAATTAGTTTACGTTATTGCTATTAGATTCTTTTCTTTTGTGTGGGTGATGAAGCAAAACAAGTTCCGACTAACATCTCGGGGATTTCTGGTTTAACCCGCCTTGTGTTACTGGAGCTCTCCGCTTTATTGAGCTAGGGTCCAAATTTGCACGCCACAGACAGCTGTTTTGCATTGACTCACTATTTGATTTTAATTATCAAGTTCCATTAATTTACTGATTAATTAGAAAAAAAGGAAGGATGAAACACACCACCAATTAGTGGCGCTCCCAGGATTTCAGTCTGAGAGGGGTAAAATGGAAAGTAAATTCTCAGTGAGACGTACTGAAGTGTTATAATGATTTAACAATAAAATCATGGACATATGTAGACATATAAATTTGTTACAGTAACTCCTGTAGAAAATACACACAGTTTTTTTAATTTTGAATCATACGAAATCAAAGTGTAAATAAAGCAAACCAAGCTCGAGCAAATCTTCATATATTAAAACAAAAATGCAAAATAATACAATCTATCACAGACTTTCTACATATGTCAGACAAAACAACAAAAAATACATCTTCATGAAAAAAATAACAATAACAAATATGTTACGACTTCTATAAAGTATAAAACTGAATGTAAATTAAAATAGAATTCTTAATTATGAGAAAAACACCAAAAATATTCATTGCATTCTCTTAGCGAGTCTCAAAAAACAAAAACATATAAACTATGAAACATCAGTTTACAGTATCAAAATAAAACAATCATTACATTAGCTTAGAAAGTGATTTGAACATAATTTGAACAGACTTTCATATCAATCTCCTGGCCAATAAATAAAACCACATATCTGGATTGGATACTTTGGAAAAGATCACCGTTGTGGTTTAAACGTAAGTAAACCCTTAACTACATCTGCTTTTTTATTTATTGGCCAACGGAAGTAAGATGGATTTGAGAGACAACCTTAAGCAAAGTTTAGGTGTTATCATATTACAAAATCAAGGCGCCTATTATTTTTGCTGGCAAACCGCTCTATGTATTCATGTCTATTTTAATATCCCTATGCATATACAAAAGAGCTATACCCACTAATCGCTCTTGTAACACAGTGGAGCGCAGCCAAGCTTTTATCGTCTTTAGATGGGAGAAACTTCCGTCAGATGTCGCAATACTTACCAACAATGAAATCAATAATTGTAGGTATCTATTAATTGAAGGAAAAATGCTTTAATCACATGATAAATACAGTGATATTCCACTGTCTATAATATCTTGTGTACGTGACTTCCAAAGGTCAAATTCTGCTTTTAATCTGGTACTTATTAAATTTTTGCTTTCGTTACTATTTAGTCCATGTAAATATTTAGAGATTGTTTCTAATATGTCCATTACTTCAGCTTCAGTTTTTGAATTAGATATTGACGCAAAAAAATATTAAAATTGTATATATTCAAAGATTCTTCATTGAACCGGTATACGAAATCCTGTAATATGTTATATTATCTAGCAAAGGTTCAGTCTGTAATGATTTTCATTGTCAGACATAACTATGTTCGGTCTGTTCATTTGCCTGCTTGTTATTCTTGGCACAGCCAGTTCAATACCCATTTCCTATATAGTTTCCTATGAGTTTAACGGCGTATTGTTTGTTTTCGATTGTAAAATCTTACTCAGGTTGACTGTTAAAGCTAATGTATCACACAAACACTTTAGTGATACGATAAATTGGGTGGAAGTAGACTCCGTTTTTGAAGAAGCTTCGCGTTCTTTCCAATTTGATAAAATATTTAGTACCTCTACAATTTACTTGCATTTGCTTTCAAATTGGAGCACAGAATCATGTCTCTCGGTCCATCGTGTTTCGCACATACTATGAATTTGATATCCGTCTAGTTTAGACATGATTCTTTTATAGTATAAAAATTAAAAACAAACAAAATTAATTTTCTGGCTTATGCGTGGAAGATAAAAAATCAATAGAACATAGAAAATACCGTTAATACCAACCAGATCAACAAAACTCCGCTTGTTTACTTCTCAGCCAAATTTTGTTGCGGACTCCGGTCTGGTACAGAATTTAGATACTAGACTAGACCATAAAAGACTAGACTATACCTGGCCCACCGTTGCTGTTGGTGGGAGAGTAGTCGCTAGTTGGATGCGCACTGAGCGGGTTGTCAGTGTTGCCGCTGTTGCCGTTTACTTTATACCACCTTTTCAAAGACTGCTCGAGTCGTCTGGGGGGGGGGGAGGTTAATTACCCCCTTTACCACCCCGTGGGAGCGCCAGTGCCACCATTTCCTTTTTGTTTTTAAAAAAAGGAGGAGCAAACTTATTATGTGCAAGATGTGTAAAAATATGATACCGTACCAGTATGTTTCTCGGCTGACTTGAGTGTAGCAGCCAACAACTGCATTACCGGACTGCGGCCCTTCCTGTTGACAGCGTATATGTTGACTTTGAACCCTGCGCCCGCGTCCAGCCCGCCCACACCGAAAGCGGGCTGCCGCGCTGTTACGTTTCCCACTAGCCGCCCGCTGGCAGCGTCATAAACTTCCATGACGAACTGTTGACGTAGACCGCCATCGAAGCCTTCTGAGCATTCCAAGCTCAGCGAGTCTGAGGTCTGGTTCAGGATGGTGCAGTTTGAGGGCGGGTCGGGTTTGCCTGGAAAGAAGGTATTAGCTTTAACTCAAGATACCAATAGCTCAAGGTCTGATGAAAAAATTACAGTAGATAGCTCCTACGGTACACAATACAGAATGGGATGCGTGCCTGCATTTGTATGCTTTATTTTGTGCTATACGCCACAAGGGTTACCTGTATTTTGTGTGTAAAAAATCACGGAGTTCAAATGTCGCCAATTCTTGACTGAGAGATACCAGAATTCCTTATGCAAACCATTTGAAAAAGCGTCCCCGAGGATACTTCTATTTTTCCTTATAAGTCGTAATTAGGATGCTTACCACTTGAAATTGGATGAAAAGTTTACACTTTTTTAGACCCCTAAGGATCAAAATAACATATTTCCTCAAATAAATCACCGTAGCGTTGGTGATTAACATTAAGGGTCACAATGAAGCCTGCTCAAAGGTATATCGATTTATATTGTGACTACATAATTATATACACAGGGTGTTCCTTAATGATAGAATATTTATGGGTGTGAATCTACATGAAAAATTAATGCCAGTTTACTTTATAAACTATGGTCCAAAAATGTTTCCTTACAAAAACTCGGGGTGTTGGTTTTAGGAAAAAATGGAAATTAATTAATATTTTCAGAACCGCTTCAGATATTTCCCTGATATTTAGTACGTGGCGAAAGTTAATATAGTTGCATATTTTTTAATGCAAAAATAATTTTTAGCTTTAACAGTGACGTGTGTACGGGTATTGACTTCGATATTTTTTAAGAAAAAATAGTACGCCAATGGTTTCTATCCAAATAAAAATTATTTTTGAATTCCGCCATGTCAACAATTTTTGTAATCATTTCGTTGGTTTTAATGTTATGTTTATGTAGTCAGTTGTTGCTGCTCATTACGCCTAATGTGTTTAATTTTCCCAATTAAATTAATAATAATTTTGCAAGTTAGACAATAGAACGACTTATATTTTTATACTCAAAAATGGCGCATCGAAGGTAAACAGTTCAAGAAAGAATAATTTTTTTTTTGGCAAAAAACATTGGCGTATTATTTTTTTCTTCTTAAATATCGATGTCAATACCCGTACGCGCGCCACTGTTAAAGCTAAAAATTATTTAGCGTTGAAAAATATGCAACTTTACTAACTTTCACTGTTCAGTGAAATGTCTGAAGCGGTTCTGAAAATATTAATGAATTTCCATCTTTTTTTCTAAAATTCCAACACCCCGAGTTTTTGTAAGGAAACAATTTTGGACCATAGTTTATAAAGAAAACTAACAATCATCTTTCATGTAGATTCACACCCTTAAATATTCGCATATCATTAAGGAACACCCTGTATAATAATATACTCTATGTATATTTGTGACAGCAATACCTGTGTACATTTGAAAAATAAAAACGATATCAATTAACACATAAGTAATCACTGAAGCTGCATTTGCAGCTTGTGTGTGATTTTTTGATTTTTTTTACAACCTTACAAAGGCTGCATGAAATAAATACCACAGTGAATTTAAATGGCATCATGGTTTTGTCGGATCGCTTATGCGAAATGGCTTTTTTCTGAAAAGCCTATAAGCAGTTACTATTTCAATTGTATCCGCGGTTGTATATCATGTATTTCAAATAGACCGCCTCGGATTGACAATACTTATTTCTGTTACATCATTATAACAGCTGCTCAAATATACCATTGCCCAATAAACTGATACAAGCCCAGGGTGTGAACATCAATCAGGCAACAAATTCGGTAAAAAAACACTATAATTACATATAATAGTCTCTGTACGTACTTGGCAGGCATTAGAGGGTCGGAGTAATGATGATGTATTTTATTGCTTTATGCTCTACTCGTACTTCAGGGTTGCTTAGCAATAAAGTGTAACGTTCATTTTCTGTTTTATGTCATGTTCCAGTCAAATCACTATTTATTGAGTCCATTCCGAAATAACTGTAAAAGTGTGAAATTTTCGTCAACTTAATCAACTTTTATAGGACTGGCGTCAATTTAAAACCGAAAAGATAATATAATTTTAGGATTATCTGCGCAGTTAGTGGAGCTAACACGGCATAATAGGAAAATGTCCATTGGCAAAATTGGTCGTATGCTCTGATACGATTACTAAGCTACTTTTTTTGGTGGAACTGCATGTAGGAATGCTCTGAAAAACAGTTTTTGCTGATGTAGCCCGCAAGGTAACATAGAGGACATTTATTACTATTAGGATTAAAACTTTCTTCTTCAGACCGGCCCAAAAATCAATAGAGAATATTTGAAGGTCAAACGTTTATGGAAAATCTGGGGACAGTTCGTACTGGTGGATAATACTAAGGATACGTTCAGTTAGACTGCAAGGTAAAATAAATATCCGTGACTCTAGGATATTCCGGTTTTTGGAACAATCTTAGAGATTACAGGAAAATATGATATTCTAATGTTTCAGGGAGACAAACTTGCAATGACTACCCCCAGGTTCCCTATACTTTTCACCGCACGGATGGTGGCTCAAATAATACTGTCGAAATAGTTACTGTTTAAAACCTTAACGCAGAATCTTTCTCCGCACGGGCGTGCCCAGCTCAAAACGGAAGGAGGGCACATTCAAGAAATGTTTTGGAGGAAGTTTTACAAATCATACCTACTAAACTAGGCTTGATCTTTTTCTTTCTATTTGCATTCCATTGTTTTATCCATTTATATAGGGCCTTCCACGACCATTTGACAATCCACATGGATATGGAAAACTACTGGGATTAATTTTTGGAAACATTCTAGCAAATATAGCGCGAGATGCGTGTTGAAGTATTTAGTCGTTTGAAACCAACACTTGAGATAATGAGCCGTATTCATAAAACAAAGGATATCCTTGTACTTGCAAATTTTGAAGGAAATCCTATAGATGGTATTTATAATAATTTGAAGTAAATGCTTTTGCTTTTTGAGTATAAGCAGTGTCATAAGTAAAAGCATATTCATAATCCTCACCTTATACTTGGCATAGGAAGCATATCCTTCAAAAATTCTGAGTGTGGTCAGTAGCAGACTCAACTTCGTAACGAAAGGTGCTCAAACGATGATGGCGGAAATTGTGGATGTTAGGGATGTTAAAACTTACAAACCTCGTTTGCCTTCACTTGGTCGTGACTTCAAAAATTGTATCGGTTCGACGAAGCAAATGTACAATGGCTTGCGGACAGATTTTTAGTTGAGAATGAGGAAACTCGAGGAGGAGCACTTTCATGTATGCATAAAATGCAGATATGTCTATGCTATCTCGATGACCCTGGATATCAACAAGGTATTAGTCAGGAACTTCGTGTTAGTCAAACAACGGTATCTCAGACTGTGGATAGAGTTGTGAACAGCATAGTTGCATAGTGGAACGAATGGATCAAGTTTACAACTACCAACCATGAACTGATGGATGCCAAGCGGATATGGCAAAGCATGTATGAATTTCCGACAGCAATTGGCGTAATTGATTGTACACATACTCGTATAGGAATCCTGAAACCAAATCGCCATGGAGATGAGTATATCAACCGAAAAGGGAAACCTACTTTAAATGTGCAAGCCACTTGTGATGCCAGAGAGATGTTCACAAGTGTTGATGTCAGTTGGCATGGATCAGTGCATGATTCCAGAATATGGAGAAATTCACAGACTAGATCAGAACTAATAAATAAAGTAAATGTTGTACTACTTGGCGATGACGGTTATAGTATTGAGCCATGCATTATGGCTTCCTTCAGAAATCCTACTCCAGGTGCAGAAATAAATTATAATAAGCTTTTAAAACAAGAAAGAGTTATGAATTGCACGCTGTTTCGGCCAACTGAAACGCCGGTTTCCTATCCTACAGTATGTTTGCCGGGTAAAGTTGGAAAATTTTTCGAAAATAATTATTGCTTCTATTGTACTCCACAATGTTGCGAAGAGCTTGGGCGATCCTGACTTTGAGTTAGTTGAACAAGACCCAGCTGAAGATGAAGGAAATCTTGAGGATGACGAACTTTCTCTTCGCCGACTAGGTCAACAAATAAGAAGAAACTTGAGTATTATAATAAATAGTTTTACTGATAAAAGTGTATAAATAAGTTATAATAAGTTTTATTTTCGTGAACATCATAACTTACTGGTGGCTTCTGATGCTGCATCATTTCCAATTTCGTTTTATAAAATACTCTTGTTGTAAAATATTTCTTTGGTACTGCTGCAATAGCACTCGACGTTGCAGTTGTAGTTTGAACCCTTTAGTTTCCTCAGTTTCGTATTTTTCTGTTGCTAATTTTCTTTTTGGTGGCAATGTCTTCTGAATTGCCGAAGCTATAATACTAACTGTTTACTCACTGTGCTCCGTATATAGTTCACTTCCTTCTTCTTGAACACTACCAACCTGAATGGCACCTCTAATTTTCCCAATTGTAGGATTACTGTCACCTTCCATAGCTTTCAGCAACTTTCTTTCCCAATCTAACAATTTAATTGCTTTATTACCAGTTTTTTTTAATCTGTTTTTTTCTTCAATCTTGATTTCATGTTGTTGTTTTTTTTTGTCGCTCAAGATACAAATACCAGTCAACCTTTGACTTCTTCTTGGAGGATATCCTCGCGAGTATAAGGTAATCATTATGAATAAGAAAACAAGGATATGCTTCCGAGTATATGTGCACAGCTTAGAGTAATATCTTGACAGCAAGGAGCAGCTTGTCTGTATAACCCTGAAAGGTGTTGGGCATTTTCATCTGTAACCTTGATTAAACAGGGTGTGCCGCAGGGATCAATTCTGGGATCGTTGCCGTTCCTGCTCTATGGGAATGGCCTTTGTGACGGATTTATGGGAGGTCTGATTTGCCAGTATGTGGATAACACTACTATTGTGCTGTCTGTGTCGGACATGTCTGGCTTGTTCCGGGTCTGTTCCTGTGCAGTGCGGACCATGCAGGATTGGTGCAAGGATTATGCATTAAGATTGGATGCTGATAAAACTGGACTTGTCACATTCAGTAAATCTACCAGGGGTGAATCACTGTTGGTTGTTGCAATAGCGGATCAATACCAGATATTACCGATATAAAGTCTCTGGGCGTTTACCTGGATTCGAGTCTGAATTGATTGTCAAACATCTGTTTCAATTGGTAAACTCTACTACAGCTTCTGTGCGTTGGTGACACTTTAAGGCAATTTTATTATGCATCTGTACAGTCATTGTTAACTTATAGTATATTCTGGACCTCTTCGCGGGGTGACATGGCAGTTTTTATAGCGCAAAAGCGCATCCTGAGGTGAATTTTGAGACTTCATCCTCGAACATCATGTCGGGAACATTTTTCAAGATTGGGATTCTTGGCGGTTCCATCCCTGTATTTTTGTCACTTGTTTCATTTGTTAAGAAGCATATGTATCTTTTTAATAGTAACGCACATTGTTATGTTGAAAGTATGACCTTTGTGACCAGAGGCAGAGACAATCTGAGTGTGCCTGCACATTAGTCCACATTTTTCAAGAGGGCTCCATTTTACATGGCTGTTAGAACTTTTAATATGCTTCCTGTCGCTATAAAACCTGGGAGCAGCCTCATTAGGTTCAAAAAAGCGGTGAAAAAGTTTTTGCTGGGCAGATATATGTATAGCTTTAATTTCAAAATGTGAGCTACATCATTTTATTTTAATAATATTTTAAGTTAATTTTAACATATTGGACTTGTGTTTGACATTTTAACAGTTTTTAATATACATACATGTACAAAAAAATTCAATTTTGGCCGGTTACCCTTGCACAATTTTTGATATTTTATTTGATGCATTTCTGACATTTTTTTTTAAGTTATACCTACTTATGGTACCTAAATGTTATTTATATTTCCCATTTTGGTATTGTAGTACATTTCTACTTTTCTTTGACGTTGCTTATGTTTTACTTGTAAAATTTTGCTGGTAATAAAGATTATTATTATTATTATTATTATGATTAATATTATTATTATTAGGATATACATCTAGAGACCCACTAAAAAGCGACTATCTTTTTTAATAAAAATATACAGGGTATTCCATTTAAAAAAATTTTGGATAGTAATTTTCTATAATAAAAGACATTGCCTGAAAAATCTTATGCTAAGATGTTATATTTTTCCCTTTAATATCATGCAAAACAGTTAAAAGGGGGAGACCCCGTACTTTATATTTTCTGGATATCGAAAGTTGTAAGTATAATCTGCCAAATATCATGATCATCTTCTATATACTATATATGTATATGTTAATATAATACGCACTGGGTTTCTTATTCGCTGCCAGAATTTCCTAAACAGGGCCTGTAACACAAGTTTTAGTTAATTCTGTAACACAACGCAGATAACTACATTTGCAATTAATGAGTAACATATTACAATTATGGCTACATATGTAGCCTGTCTTACATACCAGCATACCACTACCTATGAAAACTTGTAGAGGCATATTTTAGATAGATTTTGTGATTTAGGATCATATTTTCTCTCTACATCATGTGTATTATAAATATACCGTGACTCTAACATGTATCAGGTAAAATAACGTGAAAATCTTTTAATGAAATGAAAGAAAATAAGCACACCCTTTTTGGAGCTTCTGTGTATCGCACACACCGTGGTAGTAGTCTCCATTCCTGAGCCAGTCAAGCGCAATTATCATCTTTTGAAGAGAAGTTAGTCCGTACTACCGAATTGTTTTGTTCGCAAACGTTGGTCGTATATCACTGAGGAGGTTTAACAATTGGAGTCTGTTCAGATGGAATCTATCAATGAACTCAAAGTCACTCAAACAACTGAAGACGCGTATATAGTCTATTTTCATTTTCACTATTCGAATCATTTGACCATGATGATGTTCACAAGAACGAACTTATTCGTACAAGTGTGGACGTTGTCCCACCATCACACACTTAGTTACGATATAATTATAAATGTGGAGTTAATTTTTACAATTGCACATCCTGCAGTGTTTGTATTATACACGGCCCAGATGGTAGCTTTTTCACGTGTCGAAGTATTACTCTTGGCAGCTACTTCTTTCTTCACTATCTGTTATATTTGATCTATTTTTGAAACACTGTCCATAACAAATTAGGATATAACTGTACTAGTATTACTCACCAGCTGGATTAATGTAGAATACACAAGGCTCCTTCTGCATGCCAATCTCATTCCTGCCCCAGCACAGCAGAGTACCGTAGTCCATCTCCGAGATAGGTTTGTAGTATGCGTAACTCCGTGCCTTTTCCGTTTGAATCTGGCTCTGGGGGATGTCGTAGGCTTCAGAGGTGTTATTGAACTTCCATATGAACTGGACGTCCGTTGGGTTGGCCTCCAGCTCGCACGCGATGCGGATAGTTTCGTGGCGAGCTACTCCGAAGACCTTAGGCTGACCGGGTCGGCAGGTTGGAGAGACTGAAGAAAACTTGTCGTTTTAGTTTGTTTGTATCATCGTGTTCTGATGGGGCTGATTTTTTACTCGTTAGACGCGAATCTTTGTAAGGACTATTTGCACATTAAATTTGAAGTCCGCCTGTTCTGTTCCAAGGCTTTTTTGAAGCAAAGCACACTTTCAAATGAGCAATTCCGGACGGACAATGACACGACATTATCTGTCTTACTAATTAAAAAGGGTAAGAGATAGAGCAATATTATATACGATGAATCGAGCATATACAGGGTGACTTCGAAGTTGAGTCATTTATTTTAAAAGTGAGTAGATCTGATCAAAAGACTTGTTTTTTTCCTTTAACATTTTTGTGGTAAAATTAAAGTAACAAAGTTATAGCTCTTTAGAAGTTTGAGTACCGCCCTGTCTCAATAATAATATTATGTGCTCGTGTTTGGCAACAACGGATATAATCCGCCTTATCGGTTCATCCCATCGGAAACAAAAAAGCGAAAGAATTTGAAACGCTTATCACGATGTTTTATTCATTTATTTTATTCAGTTGTATTCAGTCAATGTGTCAGTCGGTAACGCGTGAATGAATAGTGGTGTTTGTTGCGTGGCTCAAACGAAATAAAAAATGGCACATGTTTACGAAAATGCTGAACTTGTGGACATGGGTGGCTCGTGAATCAGGTGACTTAAGACCTCACATGGGAGGGCATGCCGGTGCTCCAACCCGCACGATCAAATACAGGTCCGCTCTGAAATACTTGTCGGGAGGATACTTTATAAAACAAGGTAACATTTTTTTTTTATTTTTTTTTATTTTTACACACATATTTTGGTATATCTTCCTTCTACAATCATTATCTGAAAATTAATGAGTCAACTTCAAAGTCACCTTGTATATTTCTCATTTTATTCGAAGGAATCTCAAATTATAGACCAGGATGTATACAAGCTACAACAGAATTATATCCTTGAGGGTATACGGAAAGGTCCCTCTACCGAGAAATACCGAAAATTTGGCTAGCTCACTTTTTTTATTAAACGTCAAGTTTTTCGCACATATTTAAATAGTTATAAATTGTTGGCGAAGTGGCCCAAGAAAGTTGTTGAGGATGAGAACACCTTCAAAATGAGAAAAACGGCCTTTGTCGTTCTTATCAATAAAACAATCATCAACTGTTTCTGTATTTCTAATTGTTACTAATTGTTTTGAGAAAAATGGCTTTTTGACGAGTTGTCCAGGATCTTTGGATTAATCATATTGGACTCATTCTCTTGCTAGAGGTCTAGTTTAATATTGCGTTTAATAAGCGTTGCCAATGGTACATCTATTTTAGCCAACAATTAGATTAAGCCTCGTGGTTTTTTGCAGTCGTACGCAAAAAAGTTTTTTTTCCAACTTTGTCTTTGTCTAGCTTAACTGAAACATCTTTAAAAATATTCACAAATCGCTGTCGCTTGTCTTTACTACAGACTAAAATGATGACGTAATCGTCATCTTTCGTGATTTCGACTATAGTAACTTTCTATATTTGAATAAAAACTAGCGGCAAAAAAGCCGTATGTCACTTACTAACGTAACCTTGGACTTTCTTGGCGTAAAAACTGGCACCTGCGATATTACTATTATTTATTTAGATTGTAGTTATAGCATTCGAAGGGCACGTAAAAACAAAAGAAACCTTTATATGATGGGTATTTTGTTATTAGTTGTAAGGTGGTACATACGTCGAAATTAAATCTGAAATGTATCTGGAAGTCTGGCAAAACGTTACTGGGAACTTGACATTCTGCATCCGGTTTAGCCTTGTTTCGCACTCAAGAGCTACGGTATGCACTTGACTCCTAATACATTTTGTGCCGCATACAGTGTGGAGAATACATAGTGCTGCTTTGTGTAAATACCCTACCTTGACATGATGTGAAGATTACTTCACTCTTGTACAGTTGATTAATTATCATTACTTAAATACAACACTGGCTATTTTTTTTTGAATTTTAAACAATATCTAAGTAGCCTAGATCCAGTTTATCGTACTTCAAGAGTATCAGTAAGCGTATTGCACAGAAAGATGCAGCAGTACCCAATAGGTGTATCACTGTCGTGTTTCGCTTATACTTAATAATAATAATAATAATAATAATAATAATAATAATAATAGCGTTTATTGTCCAACAGTTACCCCATTTATAGGACAATTACATAGGCACAATTAAATAATATTCAGTGGTGTTAAAAAAAAAAAGAAGTTATTTCAAATATAAATAAGCCATTCTAACTACTGAGTTAAGCGAACAAGTAAATATATCACAATGACAGCTAATACAATTTAGATGTTTACACATAACATATATAGGAGATTTGACTAACAAGTTGGTCCTAGCTCTTGATAGCTTAAAAGTTACATAGTTGCGTGAAGAGAACGAAGGAACATTGAAATTAATCTGTGCCAAAATGACTGGGGAGTCAATAATGCTATTTAGCAGTTTAAAAAGGAATATGGCAGATGAAACTTTCCTTCTGCATTCTAAACTATGAATTTCAAAACGCTCACATAGTTCCATATTGCTAATGCCTTGCTCAGGGTAAACTCCTTCAGATTTGAAGTATAGAAACTTTAGAAATTTTCTTTGGACCCTCTCAATATCATTTATATAAGTCTGGTAATACGGATTCCATACAACACTCGCATATTCTAGTTTTGTACGTACATATGTAAAATATAAGACTTTTAAGGCCCTTAAGTTATCAAATCGCTTACAGTTCCTGATAATGAAACCGTAAGACCTAAAGACTTCCGAAACTTTCCGCGAAATATGAGTAGTAAATGTTAATTTATGGTCATATATAATACCCAAATCTTTGACTATATCGCTTCTTTCCAGCACCACACCATCGATATTATAGTTGAATACACAAACATTTTTCTTTCTGCTATAGCTAACTACTCTGCACTTACTTATATTTAGATGTAATTTATTGAGATCGCACCAAATCCTAACACTACTTAACTGCATCTGTAAATCTAAGCAATCCTGCACGTCACTGATTGATGAATATATCTTCATATCATCTGCAAAGCATAACTGTTGACCATTCATACTTTCACAAAGATCATTTATGAATAATAAAAATAACAATGGTCCCAAGTTGGACCCCTGGGGAACACCAGATGGGGCTAAGTAGGTTTCAGATTTGAAGCCATTATATTCAACAAATTGTTTTCGCTCTGACAAATACGACCTGAAGAATGTTATAGCGCTAAGTGAGAGACCAAAGTGACCAAGTTTCATCAACAAAACCCCATGATCAATTTTGTCAAATGCCTTTGAAAAATCCGTATAGATCACATCAACTTGGCAGTTATCATCTAGAGCTTCAGAAATATATTGGGTTAAAATAACCAAATTGGTGACTGTAGATCGGTTGCTGACAAAACCGTGCTGTTTTTGTGATATTTGATTTTTTATTGAAGGATACAAGCGATTGTACAAGATTATTTCAAAGACTTTCGCAAAAATGCATATAAGAGAAATTGGACGATAATTCTCGACATCTGATTTTTCTCTATTTTTGAAGACCGGACAAACTTTGGACACCTTCCATATATTCGGGAATATATTAGATTTTAAGCACATGTTGAATAAGAGAGTAAGTACAGGAGAAAAAGCTCTAGCACAGTCCTTTACAAGGAACGAAGGAATACCATCAGGACCCGAAGTCATCTTATCCTTTAGCTGACTAATGGCTAAAATAACTTCGCTATCCTGGATAGGAGCTAAAATTAGATGGATGTTATGGTTAACGTGCTCAACGATATCAACGTTTAAGTCTGATTGGTGGTAAACACTGCTGAAAAAGTTAGCAAATACATTGACAATCGACTGAGGCTGACAGTACGTATTGTTTTGATACTTCATTTCGCCAGGAATTCGTGATGTACTATTTTTCATGTTCGTGAACGACCAAAATTTCATTGGATTGCTAACTAAACTGTTCTGAACATTCTCCATGTAGATATTATACGCCCTCTTTATTTGAGATTTGATTGAACGGCGCAGTCTCTGAAATTCTTCAAGATCTGACTGATGTCCAAGCTTAGCAAACCTTTTCCTGTATTTAGCTTTTTGTTTAATACTTTTAATAATATTGGAATTATACCAAGGTGGATACTTGTGACAATAATTTTTGTATACAGGTATATGAGTATCAAAAGTGCTGTACAATTTTTCATAAAAACGATCTACTGCGATATCTATATCATCAGAATTCATAGTCGAAGTCCAATTTATTGATAGGAGTTCTCTATACAGTGAAGGAAAATCGGCTTTTCTAAAATTGTATACCTTATTCGTTAAATTGTAGCGAAATTTAGCCTCCCTTGCAAATAAATTTAGTATACTAATTAACAGTGCTGGATGATGGTCATCCTCAGGCACCATAGGCGTGGTGTCATGAGCTACTACACAAGAGTAGTGGGATATGACCAAATCAAGCAACCGATTTAATCCATTACGGACGTCGTTATACTGTCTGAGATTAAACAAGGCCATATAGTTAAGTACAATTTCTGTCTTAGCATCAGAAGGGTTGTTCACAACAAAATGCGGGACATTAAAATCACCCACTAGGATTGTGCTATTGTTGTTTAAATAATCCAGTTGCTCAAAACACTCAAAAAATGACTCAAATTCCTCAAGTCCTATTTTGTCAGGCACATACAAAGTGGCTATATAAAAAGTTTTAAATTCTACCTTACACTTAACAATTAGCAGATCAATATACGGAAAATGAGTATCAAAAGCTGCTACATCTATCACTTCTGAGCTTATAAAGTCCTTTATAGCCAATATAACACCCCCACCAGACGATTTATTAACTCTATCAAATTTACGGTCTTTTCTGTACACATTATAGACATTTGGAAAAAATTCAGAATCGGAAACACCATCACTTAACCATGTCTCAGTTAATGCCACGATATCAAACTCACACTCACATGATCAGCCTTGCTGTTCAGACCCCGAACATTTTGATAATACATAATACTTGTAGAGATTGGAAGCTAGTTTGCCACTGTTCTGGTATAACCTATTTGGTTTCAACTGCTTCCCATGCAGTTATAAATATTGTCTCAATATTTATACAGTTGATTGAAACGGCCACTCTTAGTTCGAAATAGAAACTCATGCAAAATCGTATGATTCTCTTGTCAAGCATGTTGCCATGCAAAATGTAGTATTTATGGTATCCAGCGTCTTGTCATCAAACATACAATCACATAGTCTTTTCCTCAAGCAAGTTGGTAGGCACGCAAAAATTAGCATTTGGCCTATAGCTTTTTAGAACCAAGTAAAGTAGAACCTCGATTATCCGAAATAATGTGGACCCAAGTGCTTTCGGATAATCAAATTTTCGGATAAAACGGAAACAAATACGTATTTAGACTCATAATGCTCTTATTGAAAATTTTTCTAAAACTCCTTTATCCATTGGATGAATCAGTGACGTCACATTAGGAGGCAAAAACATCTCTCGTATTTCTCCACCTTTAAGTTGCTCGGAGCATTGTCTAATAGCAAAATACATTTTCTCGCATATCTGCGTTCATTCAAATATCGTTCTGTCTTGGGAACAAAATGATTGTAAAACCAGTCTACCACATTGGAAGAGCGTTGGGACGGACGTTTAAATGCTCTTGATTTAGCTCATTTTCCGATTAACAACAAAGGAAGTTTGTGTGTACCGGAGCATTGCTACAAGCACACGTTCTTTACAGCGTTTGTAACCAGGAGCTCCTCCAGATTCTTGTTTTGAAGCTAAACTTTTTGCCGGTAACATTTTACAGTTTAGGCCCGTTTCGTCGCAGTTGTAAATTTGTTCTGGATTTAAACCATACTGCTTCATTAATTCTTTAAAATGTTCTCCAAATTTTAATGCAGCGGACTTATCGGCAGATAACTTTTCTCCGCAAACTTTTAATTCCCGTACACCGTGTTGTTTTTTCCATCTATGCAACCAATCACTCGTTGTAAAGTTTTGATATTCCCCCTGTTGTCAGAACACTAGGCCACTTTTCAATATTATTGCGTTATTTTTTCCATACTGAAATGGTACCTACGCCCACACCCAAATCGATAACGCGGATTATATCCGTTGATGCCAAACACGAGCACATAATATTATTATTGAGACAGGGCGGTACTCAAACTTCTAAAGGGCTATAACTTTGTTACTTTAATTTTACCAGAAAAATGTTAAAGGAAAAAAACATTTCTTTTGATCAGACTACTCACTGTTAAAATAAATGACTCAACTTCGAAGTCACCCTGTATATATATGGTAAAATTAAAGTAACAAAGTTATAGCCCGTTAGAAGTTTGAGTACCGCCCTGTCTCAATAATAGTATTATGTGCTCGTGTTTGGCGACAACGGATATAATCCGCGTCATCGGTTCATCGCATCGGAAACAAAAAAGCGAAAGAATTTGAAACGTTTATCACGATGTTTTTCGTCAGTCGGTAACGCGTGAGTGATTAGTGGTGTTTGTTGCGTGGTTCAAACGAAATAAAAAATGGCGCATGTTTACGAAAATGCTGAACTTGTGGACATGATTCTTATTTACGGGAAGTCTTTACAAGATGCTGCCGCGGCATCACGGATTTGTGCGAATCGGTTTCCCAATCGAGTGCAACCAACCCCTCGTGCCTTTGTTAATATAGTACAAAGGGATCGTGAATCAGGAGACTTAAGAGCTTACAGGGGAGGGCCTGCCGGTGCTCCAAGACCGCACGATCAAATACAGGTCCGCACTGAAATATACTAAGTGACATATAAATGCGAACACCCAGTTTAAATGGTTTTATTTTAATAAAATTTTGTATAAGTACTTAATGAAGCATAATAAGTAAATGATAAAAATTTCAAAATGATTGTACTGCTTTAAAGCCCTTTGACCTTTAATAATGTGTGGATGCACCCTGATGTGCTACGCATTCTCCAACGCGCCTAGGCATGCTTCTGATCAGGTGGTCAATGTCCTCCTGTGGTATCTCATTCCAGGCAACCACCAACTCCTCTCGAAGTGCTTCTAGAGTCTGAGGAGGACGTTGCAAATTGAGCAATCTCCTACCCATCATATCCCACACGTGCTCAATTGGGGATAAGTCGGAAGATCTTGGTGGCCATGGTAACAATGTGACATCATTATGTTGAAAGAAGTCTATTGTGACTCTTGCAACATGTGGTCGGGCATTATCTTGTTGGAAAGTTGGATCTACCAGGGTGTCAAGATAGGGTAAAAGATGGGGTTCTAGAACTTCGTGGATATAACGCTGCGCGTTCATGTTACCTCTGATGAAGATTAAAGGTGACCTGGAACCATAAGCTATAGCACCCCAAACCATAACTCCAACAGTGTGATGAACATGTCTTTCAACAAAAAACTGTGGATTCCTCCTTTCACCACGTCGCCTTCTAACCCTGGCACGACCATCGTGCATGCCTAAACAAACTCGAGACTCGTCACTAAAGACATTACTGTTACATTCCTGATCCCAGAGTGACCGTTGTCTGCACCACTCAAGGCGATTACGTCGGTGTTCTCGAGTTAAAGGGAGGACCCAGTGTGGCCGGTATGAAAACAAGCCAAAACTTCTCATTCGTCGGTAAACACTTCGCATGCCAATAGGTCTTCCGTGTTCTGCAAACCATTCATTTGCAATGGACCTGGTAGTGGAGAAACGGTCCCTTAAGGCCAATAATCTTAGGCGGCGATCTTCACGGCCTGTTGTTCTACGGCGGCGTCCAGTGCCCCTTGCTCTTTGCGTACGGCCTTCTCGAAGCCATGCCTGACAACACCTAACCACAGTGTCTACACTTCTTTGCACTCTAACTGCAATTGCCCGAAAAGAAAGTCCAGCTTCCCGAAGTCCCACTATACGGCCCCTATTAAACTCACTAAGTTGACGAAATCGTACAGGTCTCCGTACTCTAGGCATCGTAACCGATCGTAAAGGATGTCAAGAATCAAAATCCGCCATCGTTGATTCTTTACTGCGGCTGAAATATTCATTTTTAGAGCGTTAGTGAATTAAAAAAAAAGCAGTATAAAAACCGGAATGTCCAACTGATAAGGCTGAAAATTTTTTCACTTGTTATTTACAGTAAGATAAATACATTCACCAACTTTTATTAAAATAAAACCATTTAAACTGGGTGTTCGGATTTATATGTCACTTAGTATACTTGTCGGGAGGATACTTTATAAAACAAGGTAAACATTTTTTTTAATTATTTTTTTATTTTTACACACATTTTGGTTTATCTTCCTTCTACAATCACTATCTGAAAATTAATGACTCAACTTCAAAGTGTCAATATGTCGGTTAAAACAGAGAAATTATTGTATGCGGTCTGTTTCGGATAATCGCGATTCGGATAATCGGGGTTCTACTGTACAGCTAGCTTGGGATGAGACAGATCGAGAAGACGAAGAGATGCTGACTGCTAACAATTTTGCCGGTCATGTAAGCGAGCTCGGTTGAAATTCAACCAATAGTAAGCCGGATGTGCTAAGCAAGATACAGGATGAAGAATAGACCGAGGAACCAAAAGTAGGTGTTTACTTGCTGGGTTGCATGTAAATACTGGCTTTCCCTTGTCCAAAAAATGTCAAGAAGGCATAAATATGCTCATCAAAAGCATGCCCAGACCACTAAACAAACCTATACGCTATTGAGGAGACTTATTATTAGGAAATCTAGCGATATCGCAAATGTTTTCACTTCAGAATTTAATCACTACTTACCCTTACTTATGAGTACAGCATCATATGAGACACTAACCTATTCAAAGTAGATCTATAATTATTGCGGAGAATGGAAACATAGCTGTGACAAAATCTCATAAATGTTGCATCTCGGATAATTTTTTGGACACCGAATTACAGTAAATGGTTGGCTATCTTCAGGTGGAAGACGTTAATCAATGCTGTCACGTACTTATGCATCTAAAAGAAAAACGCTATTGTTGAGGCACTTTTCTCCCGGACTATCGTCATCGCTAAATTACAAGTTATCTGGATGGAGGGGTGCCATCGCTGTTAAGAGCCTGTCCATTCTCGCATGTCTGCCCGATATGATGGATGTGTTTGTGTATTCTTACGATTTCAGGTATTTTTCCTCCTTTTCTCGAATACCAGCTAGCAGACTTTGATTTATTTTCCATCGGTAGCGTATATTAAACCTTTTTTGTAAATATTCCCAGTCTTTACGTATTTGCCATTGAATTGATGGCGTTCAGATGTATGCTGGTGATATATGAATTGAATTTTTCACTTAATTTTTTGCTTTGTTTTGCTAAAAATACCAGCGCCAAGTAATAAATTGTTGTTTGTTTCCAGTGCAATGGCGTAGGAGAGAACCGGGCAGAGTGAACACGTTAATCATTCTGTAATTATGACAGAAATGTTAGTTAACACGTTAAGCGCCAAGCAAAATGTGAGAAAAATGTCATCAGGTCAGTCATGTTCCCAACAAATAATGTGTCTAATCTACCGCATACGTAAAAGGACGGGAACGACATGTACTGAAAAAAAAGGAGGAAAATCACAAGTCAGATGGTAATGTAAAGGATGTTGTAGTAAAAAAGTAAGGGCTGAAATACCAGAAAATAAAATTCCAAAACTCACTACATATAGTCAACGCCAAACAAAGTGGCGTGCACGTCATCAAGGTGGGTGTGTTGAAAAATTTACATTGTTGCCAAACTTTTTGTAAAATAATAAAATTTATTATTTACATATCTAGGTTTATAAGCAATATTAACCTCAAATGAGAACAAAAATAATAGTATAATAAAATTATAGATCTGTACTTGCATAATCATTAAGTATGACAATTATTGATCAGATGACACTATGAAACTACCATATTTAATTGATAGCTTAAAGGTACTGAATAAAAATCCAAATGGGGTCCTCCAAATTTTATGCATGGTATTTATTTTACAGAATTCATACAGAAAAATGCATTCTAAAATTAGGTAAGCTACTGGTGTAAGCTTTTTCTGTACAATAAAGTTAGTCGGAGTTTCTTTCTTCAGCGCTGTCTGAATCTGAATCTTCATCACTCTCAAAGTTGATTATTAAAGGTTCGATGTCTGGTCGATCAAAAATTCGTTCTCTTTCATACCATTTAAATTTCTTGCTCAGTATGTCGAACACTATTTTTCCACATGTCTGGGGTAACCGTTTGTAGAGCCTCGTTCCACATATCCAAACAGTCTTTTTCACTGTTACCATCTCTACCAATATGTCTGTTATAGTAACCTTTTGCTATGCCCCAAATTAACTCAATAGGGTTAAATATACAATGGTAAGGAGGCAGACGAAGAACTTTGTGCCCATGTTGTTCCGCCAATTCATCAATCACGTATATTTTAGGTGGTTTGTTTCTAAAAAAGCAGTTATTTTACGAATAGGAATAAACAAAAGAAATATAAACTGTCGACCAAAATATATATAATTAAGAAGCATTATGTACCGAGCAACAATACTCAATAGCTCTGTTTTAAACATTGTGTTTAAAAATGGTATGTTTTGATTTGTCAACCAGTCTTGGATATTTTTTTTGTCCATGCATTGTTGGGCACTTTGTTCAATATCATGCTGTGATAAGGGGCGTTATCCAGTATAATCATAGATGGACTCTCCAATTTTTCTAATAACTGATGTTGAAACCATTTCAAAAAATTGTCCTGGTTCATCTCTCCATGGTAATCGCTCAATTTTGTTTTCGAAGAAAATATCGCTTCACTACCCTCAATAAACCCATTTTCATTTCCAGCATGTAATATAATGTATCTAAAATATATTAGTTTTAAATTTTATAGTGCAAATTGTGTAAAAGTACATACCTTTTACCATCTGTTTTAATAGCTTTCACGCTTTTTTGGTTTCCATTTTGCCAAGAGCGACCTATGGTCCCATTTTGAAATATCCAAGTTTCATCGAGGAAGACAAACTGGTATAAGGCCTCAACCTTGGCTTGATTGTATTGCCTTAGAAATTCCACCCTTTTCAAAGCTATACTTGGTAGTTCCATGAGCCCTCGTCGCGGATTGTCCTTAAGCCACTTAAATCCAAGATCTCTAAGCAACCGCCTTAAAGACGTGGCACTACCATCAAATAATGCCCTATCTCTTAATCGAGACCATAAAGTTTGTATCGTAACTTGTTCTTCTGAAACCATGTGTAATATGACATTATAATTTAGTTAACAAATTAATGCAAATTTCTGATACGTTATTATAATAAGATCTTACTTTTGTGATACATATTATAGATCACTTCTCGAATGGCACTTGTATCCAATGTCGCTGTGTTGGATAAACACGTTTAATATAACTCCGCTTTTTCTTGGGCGATTCTAAATTTGCATCACTTTTCACACCCTCGGAAATACGACTAACTGTCCTTAAACTAATTTTTAAAGCAGCAGCAACACGCTACAAAAAATGAAATAAAATTTCACTATTATTAATATACATTACATATAATTATTAGTAACCTACCTCTTGAACAGCATTTAAAGGCAACAAAGGCCCGTTTTTGTCCCTTTCTTGCTCAAAGTAGTGCATTAACGAGGCCACGAGTTCCTTACACCGACTATTTAACTGTTTGGGCATCTTTATATACCAAAATTGCCTTTATCTACTCGTAAAATGAATAATTTTGTTTTGAAACAAACAGTTGTTGATTTACAGTATGCGGGGCCAAAGGATTTATAAAGATTTGAAATGCCACAAATTGATTCAGTGTCAAAATTAATACAAATGTCAGTTCCCAGTTTAAATAAGTTTCAAGGTGACAATGTGTCAACGCTGCGAAATCGGTTTAGTGCGTTTACATGTCGATAAGTGATTGGAGCGTTTGCAAAACATTTTATTTCGCATAATGCGTCTAAATTTATCAGAAAGCAACTTATGTGATATTTTAATAACAATGTTTATATGACTATTAACCATAATAAGAGAGTAATGACCATTTTACAATTTATATATCACATTAATATGAAACTGCAATAGAGCAATTGTTTGTGATAGAAACCTAGGCATTAGGTCGGGGAATTTTTATCGTGATGACGTGCACGCCACTTTGTTTGGCGTTGACTATATTGTCACAGCTGTGGAGGAAATCCCTACTTTTGCCTTAAACTGTTTCGAAACAAGTCATATATAAATTAAATTATCTTATATTTTGTATCCTTATAGCATAAATTATATATATATATATATACAAGGTGTTAATAAAGTATGTAGACAAACTTTAACCATCGAATTCTTGGTCAATTTGAAGAAAAATATACATTTGGCTGAGTTCATCAGAACATGGTGCTATTGTAACCCTGCTGACGTAAGGTTAATCAACTATTGAAATTCAAACATTTTTTACTTTAGAAGATGTTGTGCATCTCAGCTTAATATCTTATATCAAATCATTGTTTTTCAATTGCCAATTACATGCTTATCAGAAAACGCAATGTAAGGCTTCTTCTTTAGAAAAAATATAACCCTTAGACGTTTTTCTGCAATAGCCTTCGTGAAGGCCCCAAAATAATGACTATTATGTTGCTCACGCAAAAAACAGAAACTAACAAGTATAAAGAATTATTTCACTTCACGGAGCGAAAACATAGATTCTTGGGGATCGGTTATTTTTTAAATCTGGCCACATTCCGGTACTGCAACTTCTTGGCCCTTATTTCGGGGTATGCAGGATGGTAGTTATGTAAAAGCTACTACACACAAGCCGGCGGCAATGCCGCCGGGTTTATGCCGAGCGGCTGTGCCGTCGGCAATACAAGCCGCCGGCACAAGCCGCGCAAAGCCGCCAAGCATCATTCCGGTTGTGACAGTCACATAGAACGCTAGTGAAGTGCATATTTTACGGTTGGTTGTTTAAAATGAATAAGGAAATCATCAGCACAGCTGCCGCAGTTGTAATTTTTATTTTAATAAGAAAAAAATACAAAAGGACGAGAAGGTTTTGGTTGCACCCAAGTTTACAAAATAGAAAATGGCGAAACGGTACTGTAATGATAGAAGAGTATAAAAAAGATGATGTGGGGTGTCAGCGTTTGCGCAATAGCATGTTTTTCGGGTTTCTGTACATCGTCTATGCCTGCAACAGATTTGTGCAACTGTTTGAACTTCTTTTTTTTTCCGAAAATAATGAGAGGTTACATTCTTTAACTTTCCCTCTACTTCGCTTTTATCAATGTCAAATACACTTGCAATTATGTTCAATGCGTCGATTGTCCCTATTCTTATAGCATTTCTGGGATTCCATAATATATCATTTTCATGAAATTTTTCAATTAAGAGCAGCACAGTTTCGTCGTCCCAATTAAACGACATTTTAATTTGTTTAAACACACAAACCGCACAACACTACCGCTCGAATGCCAGGAACGAAGTGACGCCGGCAAGCCGCGTAACCCGCCGGCACACGCCGGCGGCTCCTTTGCGCGGCAAGGCCGGCGGCTTTGTATGCCGCCGGGTGTACGGAGGCTTAGCCGGCGGCTTGCCCGGCGGCCCTGCCGCCGGCACTGTGTGTAGCAGCCTTCAGAATGCAAATACTTAAAACTATGCCGACACTTTGACCATATTTACGATGAACTACCGAGGAGCTTTGGCCGTCATATAATGAGAACTTTTCCTAGCTAAAATATCAGGTAACCAAATAAATTCGTGCGGTTGCTGTGGATGTTGTTGATCGATAGCGATTGTTTGTTACCTGTTGTCATTTTAGTACGAATCCTTCTTTTCTCACACAAATAAAAAGTTGCTGAAAATTGTTACATACCTAGTTTTAATAATTGAAAATGGCAACGAATAAAACAGTAATTATTTTTTTTAATATATCGAAGCAGCCGCGCAGGCAGAAGCCTAAATGCCGGAACTCCGCAGCTGCTATGATGATCCCAAAGAAATTTTATTAATACGATTTTTGAACTGCCTAAGGTTAATAGAACTGGGAAAAGCTTCTTCTTGTAGATTGTTCCACAATCTCGAAGTTGTTTACTGTATAAGTACAAACTTGGTATAAAAGCTGCAGCGGCCGTGCGAAAAATATGTACCGCATTCGGAGATGATACCGTTAGTGATCGAACAGCACAGAAGTGGTTCAACAAATTTTCTTCGGGAGATCTCAGTTTGAGCGATGAACCGCGGCTTAGGGAGACCAAAAACCATGAACAACGGGGATCTTCGACAGGTTGTGGACGCAAATTGCAGGACATCGTGCCAAGAACTTGCAGAAATGTTCAGAGTGAGTCCTGAAACTATTCGTTAGCATCTTCATCAGCTAGGAAGACGTGGAAGTTAAGCACATGGGTCCCACATGAACTAACAAATGATAACAAATTAAGTTGTCTTACCACTTGTTCAGCAAACACTTCACGCAACGCTAATGAACCATTTCTTAATCGGTTATTAACCTGCGTCGAATAATGGATCTTGTATTCGAATTCTAAACGTTCGTATCATTCGTTCTCGCTTACTGATTCGGAACCACACACACCCAAGGCTTCCTTGCACACGAACAAGGTTTTGTTGTGTGTTTGGTGGACAGCAACTGGAATTGTCCATTATGAGTTTTTGGAAAGGGGTCAAACCATCACTGCTAACTTGTATTGTTTTTGATCACTCGGAAGAAAGTGATATTCTTGCAGGATAACACCAAGTCCCATACCCCAAAAGTGACCCGAGAACAAATTTCTGAACTCGGCTGGGAAACGCTACCACACCCGCCATATTGTCCCGACATTTCTCCTAGTGATTATCACCTTTTTTTGTGTCTTGACAACTGTATGAGGCACCGACAGTTCACAACCCGAGATGGTGTCCGCCAATTTTTTGACTCCAAAGTTCTACAATACCGGCATACAAAAATTGATTACACGTTGACAAAAGGTCATTGAATGTGATGGTAATTACTTCGACGAATAAATAGTGTCTTATTGTTTCTCAATAAAAAATTATATTTTTCTACTAAAAACCGCACGAACTTATTTGGTTACCTGATAGATAAATCACAAGCCCTTTCTTGAGTGCATATAACAATTCTCTTTTGAAAGCTTTCAATTACGATCAAACAGCATGAATACATCTACCTACTAGCGTTTCAAAACTGAGTGGTGAATGTTTTCTTTAATATTTAAAACGTTGCCTGTGTTGATGCTTGTAAATATTATCTGCTTACTGGTAGCCATATATGCAGCCAGTTTGCAGCAGGGAAACAATTATTTATCATCGCTATTTTTCAGTAGAATAACGGTTTTGGCACAAAATTCATTGACTTTAATTTTAACAACCACAAATAATACCAAGTTACATTTGGAAACAAAAGTTTGTTCGCTTACTTAGATTTATTTATTTTGAAGCTATTGCTTTAAGATGTCGCATAAACTTGAAATAAAAAAAATGAACTACAAGTTGGTTGGGCGAGTACCCAAAGCTGAAATTAACTGCATTTCCAAGTTGCTTCAGTTTCTCCACGAACATCATGCTAATTAATGACTTTATCATACTTTGGCCACACCTAGCATCATGACATTACCTAAAACTGGATTCGACAACATAACATGCCTTTTGTTCCCAAAAACGATAATCCTCCAGACTTGGCACAGGCTCGCCCAATAGGAGATTTTTGGGCTTTACTAGGAGGGCGTATCATGGAGGCTGGGAAGCCCAAGATGAAGAACAATTGAGATGACGAATTTACGAAAGATTGAGGGAAATTGATCTGAATTCCGTCCAAGACCTTATGAGAGACATTTGAAGAAAGTTGCGTCTGGTAGAATAAACCACTCCTCATAACTCGATAGTATAGTTTAGTTGAGTATTGAGTTGTAATTTATAACTAGTTAGTGCTTAAATAAATTTCTTCATGAAAAAAAAAATCGATAAATATTTTGCGCCAAAACGTTATGCAGGAAACATTTGGTATACTGATAGAATGCAGAACTTACTTCATTGTGTCCGTCTGGTTATATGTTTTTGGAATTTTTTGTATTGTTTGAAATAAATAAATGCAAACCTTTACAAAAATCACAAGAAGGTGGCTTAAAATTTGTTTTACAAAGTTTTGCTATTTTCAATACCTGCATCTCTAAGATTGTTGTGTTGGTGTACTTTAGCACTGAAGTCCTTTAGATAATGACTAAGAAAATTTTAAAAATCCACCTCACGTAACCTGACCACAGGAGATAAATAAAAAAAATTCCGACGTTTCCACAGAGAAAGTCTTCCATCCTCGCAATTTTACGCCGGTCATCACATTAGATTTCGAATGACGTTGCCTCGCTATTGAGTTTCTCTCAGCAAGACCGTTCATTTGATTCCCATATCATAGGGATGCCATAATGGATTTAGAATGACGTCACTCTGCTTATTTAGTTTCTATCGTCAAGCCCTCTCATTTGATACCCACATCACAGGGATGACCATGGAAACTATAAATCGTAATTTTACGGCGATCACTATATTGCATTTAGAGTCGATGCGCTGATTCAAAATGGCGGCATCCAGTTCTTGTGTATACGCAAACCACACCTGTAAATATTGCAGCTCAATTAGTTAAGGTTCTGCGGTTCAAAATTCAGTACGAAGATTCGTCCTACACATACTTACCAACGAGTTAGGTGAATTGCAAAAATATACAGGGTGGCGCATCGAAAACAAAACAGACGCATTTACTGGCAGCTCAGCTTTTTTTGAAAAATGCTCAGACCCGTCGATTTTGTTTTCGAGGGGGACACCAGTTTGACAAAAAATCACGTTAGCACGTGCAGTCCCCTAAGCGAGGGTGACACCACTCCCAAAATCTTAAATGGAGAGGGGGGTCGAGTGATACCTTATTTTAAAGGTATTTCAATTCCGTTTATAATGATATATAATTAATGTACTTCAGTTCAGTAGTTTTGAAGATTTATTGATTTAAAGCTTAAATAAAACTAATACATCATCATTAGTGGAGATCAATACATTTGGCAGCAAAGTAATTTAAAAATGAAGAATAAACTGACCCGTTCGGTAAGTAAATGTTGAAAATGGCCACCATGACTCTCCATGCAATAATAAAGATTTTGGTCACATGCCGCACATTTTGTAATATTTGAGGAGTAATTTGAGGGCACTCATTCACAATTCTTTGTCGCAGGTCTTCTAATGATTTTTGCTTTTTAAATGACCCCGAATAAAGAATCCAAAGGTGATAAATCTGGCGATCTTGGTTGCCATTCAATGGCACCTATTCTACCAAGCCATCGATCTGGAAACCTCTGATCTAAATATTGTCGAACACGTAATGCGTAATGTGGTGGGGCACCACCCTCTTCTATGCAGGATCTATGGTGTCTTCCAGTAATTAGAAATACAGTTCACCGGTCAAATTTCCAGGTAAGAAAAAAGGACCAACTAAATGATCGCCAAAAATACCAGCCCAAACATTTAATTTTTGTGGCTGCTGTGTATGAACCTCATGATAAATTCTGGGATTAGAATCGGACCAATATCGGCAGTTATGACGATTTACTCCGCCATTTAAGAAAAAGGAACATTCGTCGAAAAAGCAAGTGTTGAATAGATAATGTTCATCGTTTATAATTCGTTCACTCATATCTTCACAAAATTGTAATCGCCGATCAAAATCGTCTTCATTAAGTTCTTGTACCAAGTGAATTTTATACGGATGAAAACTATGGGCCTTTAGAATCCGTTAGACACTACGTCGACTAACACCACACACAGTCTCCAATTTGCGGGTACTTAACGTTACGTACATAAACTTGCCCTAAAACTCCCACTTCTATATATTGCTTCGTTCCTTATGGGATTTTCAATGTTCCGTTTTTTATTGGCGACTGACCCAGTTTCCCGAAATTTAGCTACAAGTTCTAGAAAATATTTTCGATGGACGTTACTGTTCTTATGTCGCTCATTAAATATTTCTGCTGCTCTATTCGCGCACTGATTATTTCCGAAAAATATTTCGATTCTTTCAACTCTTTCTGGTGTGGAATATACCATGGTTAATTTATGTAATAAAGCGTTACAAGTTATTTTAGCAACAAAGTTTGGTCAAATCAATCTCAAACTATGTACTAAATTCCTATTTAAAACAAGTACGAGATATTTAGTTATCTTTCTTCAAGAAATAACTTTTTTCCCACAAAAAACGCTCCGATAGCTATTTTCAACAACAAAATGATAAACAAACCATGGCCGCAGTGAAGAAAAGCATTTACTAATTAAGTAAATTCTTTTAATCAAATTTCTTCTTAAAGTAGTACAAACTAATCTGATGTATCTATTAAAGTCTACTTTGAGCTTTAAATCAATAAATCTTCAAAACTACTGAACTGAAGTACACTAATTTTATATTATTATAAAGGGAATTGAAAGACCTTTAAAATACGGTATCACTCGACCCCCCTTTCCATTTAAGATTTTAGGGTTGGTGTCACCCCCGCCCACGTGTCAACGTGCATTTTTGCCAAACCTGTGTCCCCCTCGAAAACAAAATCGACGAGTCTGAGCGTTTTTCAAAAAAACACTGAGCTGCCAGTAAATGCGTCTGTTTCGTTTTCGATGCGCCACCCTGTATAAACTCAAGAATGGCATACTTAGAAAAGCCGGAAAAGAATATCCGATGATTTTTTGAAGATACCTCCTCTTCAACGCTCTGGGCGGTAGGCTAATTATAAAAAGTCAATACCATCACATTTAGAGTTCATTGCCTTTGTATTAATGTCGTATCTCGTTCCAAAAGCACTATATCAGGAATATACTGTTTGGTATATCCCCTTTATAGAAATATAATAAATGCATTTTCTATAAAATTTTATTTACATGTCTATCGATAGACGTCTCGGCTTTTTTTGCTTATATCGACACAACAGACCGTCTTGTTTAACACTCCCGAGATAAGCTTTGCGGGGGCAGCAGACAGCTGAGGTTGACGTGATAGATGACTCAAATATACGTGCAGCAAACAACCAGTTTCTTGCCTCCGTCTCTTTATTTATCTGTACTAACAACACAAATAAGTATGCTGAACCAAAACCGAGATTAACTTACGAAGTGAAATCAAATTTAAAGTTTATTCATAAATCAGAGTGAACGCTGGCGCTGGCGTCCCAATGGCACAGTTCTTTTAGAGATTCAAATTGTTTTAAATTACAAGATATATTAATTCGGAATCGTTGAGTCGTCAGCAAGGACAAATCAGATTGACGTTTGATTTAGTGCACTTTGATAAGGCTATTTTACGTGAAAAGGCAACAGAAAAAGTATGGTCTTGAAATCAGTTCCTATTGAGCCTAATTGTACATCTAGTAGGTGTCGAAAAGAAAAGACGACTTTTTTGCGTGATGTTTATTTCCTATGTTATGGGTCTTAAAAGAATTGCCGCAATTAAATTATTCAAACTAAAATATTAATTTCAATTAACAGATTATTGTTTACACAGCTAAGGGATGGCCATTTTACACCTCTTTCTATCATACTAAAGCTGTAGAGATTATAGTTAATTATTCACGGCCAAGATATAGTTAATTAGTAATAATATACCATTTAGCGTCCATTATCAGGTCCATTGGTCGTATTTTGTTATAAAGCATATTTAAGAAAATACTATAATGATAAGTTATAAATTTCTGTCCAAGCATGTATGAAATTATTATTAGAGCTTACAAATACTCACATAGTGCGATGTCTCGCAAACCATCTTTTACAGAAAAAAAAGTAAAAAAAAGTTATACAAATTCTAGTTTTAAATATTTTGTCCAGTGTTGCCCCTTAACTTTTTATATTTTCAAATAAGGTTTTATCAAAGAGTATGGAAAACGCCTGTCAACATATCAAATGTGCAGGCTGTCAAACTTTGATGGTTCTTTATATAACATTCTAATAACTTCAACAACTAATAACCAAAACTCAGAGGCATGTCATATCAGTCTTGATCTTTTAAAAAGGACTATCCGAATGGGTAAGAAAAAGTAGTGCATCTCGTTTATGAAAAATCAACCTTGACATGTAAATCAACACTCGGATATTCTGTATAATTGTCCATATTTCAGATGTATGCCTCAAAAAACTATATATATTGAAAACCAAATTTGTCTGACGGCTTGAGTTCAATGTGTACGAGTGAGAAGTGTGTATAGACATATATGTTAGAGAGAGATAGAAGCCGTCTGGATAGCAAAGCTCTTCACTACGTTGCCTAGCAAACGCTGAGGCGGCATTCTGCCGCGTTGCCAAAATGTTACACCAGCTCCTTGCATTGAAGATACATATTGAAAATATGCGTTAGTTTATTCTTTGCACCAAAAATAGTAGTTTCATTTTGAGCTACACATTTTTGACTTGTGAATAGTATCGAATCTGTTTAGGATTGATTCCCGATTGCTCCTAACGGCGTTCCATTTTAGGTCGAAATGAAAGGTCAGGATCGCCACAAATTCTGCAACATTGCATCATCGGTTCTTTGATAACACCGCTTCTTGGATATACCAAGGCAATGTTTCCACCTCCATGACCACAGTTGAGTGATTTTGATCAGTGCCCAGCTAACGCTCGTAGGGGTGTCATTCTGCTTCGAAATGGCTTTCATGCAGGTAGTCATAATTTGTATTGCGTAACGTTATTTGTTACATTTTTCAACTGCTGATTTTATCACCATCCGTGGAAATCAAATAATTACAAAATAAATTAAAACAATAAGTCGCATCTGAATTGAAATAAACAGTTCTAATCAAAATGGAAACAAAATATTAAATTCTGCGTCACCGTTGCTAGGCAACGTGGGACGACCTATACTCTTCAGCCGGCTTCTATCTCTTTCTAACATTTGTTTATATAAACTCCTCGTGTTTCTCTGTCGTAGGCATTGAACCCAAGTCATCAGACAAATTTGGGTTTCCCTGAATGGTAGTCAATAACTGGCTTTCTTTGGAAACTTTTTTTTTGACCAATTCTCCGTTCTCGCAGGGCTGGAAACACCCTGTATGCTACTATTTAACTACGATATTTAGCATAAATAAACACTCGGACATGTCTATCAGTCTATCGTCCACAATGACTGACCTATCAGTGACTAAGTAGGGTGCATAACGGGAAGTGGCGGTTTTAGCAGAGATGCGCCTTGCATTGGCTCGTTGCCTCGATCTCCTGAACGTCAATATTTGCTATCGTCAGCAAACAGGAATTGGAAAATCACCAAGTTTGCAAGGATCACGTCGGTCAACAGCAACTGGATTCCGTTAAAGCCTTTGCAGCATGTACGCACACGTCGCCGTCGCTTACGCAAGGGATATGCTAGAGAAAGTATGGGAACGTCAGGATACGTCGAAAAGTATCTTTCCTAAATGAGAATGTTGTAGAAAAAAGTATACAGATTCCATAAGTGCCATATAATGGTGAGCTTGAACGTGACCTTAATGATAACTTTCGAGGTCATTTGAAGTTTGAAGAAATGTTCCTAAATGGAAACCCTCATTTTTGACAACTGAAATGTAAAGATAGCAAAATTTTGGGATAAAGTATGTCCGTACAATGACCTTCACCATGACCGTCAAGGTGATTTGACGACAAAGTATCGAAAATACAAAATATGTCTAAAAATATGTCTCAAAAAACATGTTGCAACACCAAGTTGTAAGATTTGAAAAGTGTAATCTTGACCACAACCTGCAAAGACATTTCAAGAAAATGTTTCCTCAAACGGAGATCTGTATTTCTGACTCCGGAGATCTAGAGAGTGGAAATTGTTTTGTTGAGTTGTATAGCTGTCAGTGACCTTGAAAATGATTTTCAAAGTTATTTGAAGGTTAAACCAAGATTTTGACACACAAGATCATTTGAATATCGATTTTTTTTCTCAGGAAACATAATTTTCGATATATTATATTCTTGCCATATTTTTTGGTTACTATAGAATGGCCTTGAATGTCATCGTCGAGGTCATGGACAGCAAGATACATGAACATAAAATTTTGCGCTCTTTATATTTCCTGAGTCAAACATAGGCGTTTCTATTCGAGAAAACCTTATGTATGCATATGTTTGGAAACCTCAAATTACCTTGAGTATCATAATTAAGGTCAATGATAGGGAAAATCGTATAATTATCTATTTATAGATGTCCAGTGTCGAAAATAGGGGATTTCATTTGAAAACACTTTCTTGACTTTGAAGGTCACGGTCGAGGCCACATTCAAGGTCATCACTAGATGACCCGCTTCAAACCTTGCATCCTTATTCTACATTATTTTCCCGAGGAATCTGTTGATAGAAAGATGCTACTACTCAGTAGCTGAGTTTCTTTCAGGGTAAGAGTGATGCACCTAAAATTAAATAGGAAACTATGGCTGTATATATATTTTTTTAGCGTTCTGATACTTATACATGTGTACCTTTTATTTTTTTCTGTTGTTACTGGACTTACTTCTTTTACACATTGTCCCGCTTATTATTGTATCTGCTTGTTTAGTGTATGATTTCATTCGTGCGTACATGCGTCCTTTGCCCTTTTTCGACTAACTGTGTTTCCTTCCATTTTAACCGCTGCTTTTCGACAAATTTATGTATTTATACTTAAGTATATTTTTAAATTTGGTAGATAATAATGTACTTACAGAGATATGTCTGACGAGTCTTATATCATACCTATGATCCGAAAACAATAAAGCATCTATCTACGAGTATCTATCTATCTATCTATCTATCTATCTATCTATCTATCTATCTTATGCAAGTTGCTATTTCTGTCAATCATGTCACAGAGTTGACATATTATATAGAATTTTTTTGTTCAAACAATGCATGAAAACCACTTTTCCAAATTTGCTGGCTGTACCAAATGCTACTTTCACCATTTTTGCAATCATTAAATTATCTGCGAATTCACCATTTTCATAAGCTTAGAGCCCGTCCAATAATATCTAATAAGTACGGAAATAGCTAAGGTTAAAACTGCTTGGCTTGCCTATTGCCGCGTTAGGTTGTGTACACACAGAAAAATCTCTGAAATAGTGATCTCAATACTGCCATCACCTGCCACAAACTACGCAGTACTTGAAGTATGTTTAACTACTCGGTACTAAGGATTGAATGTATCCGGTACTTTTACAATCAGTTGCTTTCTTCATCGGTGCATCAGACCCTCGCCATCGGGACTTCACGGAAGCTGTTGCGACTCGCATGAATCTGAATATAATTCTCATAGATGATTTGACTACCTGTTGATAGATGGTGGAATAGCTAAGAAAATAAAATATGGACAGTAGCCAGTTGTAGCGTGTCATAGCTTTCAACTGACAAACTATGAATTAGGATAGTGTACAATGCGAGTATGAACCAATACTATCTGGTGAAAATTAAATAAGTTCAAAAAATATTGCACCGCACAAGTACGTTGAAAATATCGTACTCGTCTATAACAAGGCTTTGAGGAAAGAAATCTAACAGCTAATACTCAGAAGCCAGCGAAAAGTAGTGCTGCGCATAGTATGCGCTTATAGAGCGGTTGCTGGCATCCCGTCAATTGATTTGATGGCGGAGGGGAAATGCGCGCACAAGAAAAAGGAGGATCCGAAGACAAAAGCGACGAAAGAGAGGCGCTGTTTGTCAGATGACAGGAGAGTTGGGATGCAACTGGCTAACCCCAGATATTTGAATTTGGATTGACAAGGGAGAAATGCGGGATAGATTACTATAAAGAACAGTTCCTCACATGAAATGGTTGTTTTGACAGCTACCTGAAGAGGGTAGGAAAGAGAGAGTACGCGAACCACGTATGTTGCAGCGAAGAGGACGATACTCCTAATCATCTATCTACCCGAATGTGGTCGATGGGCTGAGTGCCAGAGACAGCTGGAACTGACGCTCGGCGAGAGGCTCACTGCTGACAATTTTGCGAGGCATGTAAGCAATGTTAAATGGGTTTATATTCCACCAAGAGTGAGGCGGATGATGCAGAGCAAGCTACATGAGGACCAAACTAGAACAAAAAACCAACAGTAGGTTCCTACTTACTCGGTTGTAGATGTACAAAGGTACACGAATGTACGTTTGTGTACGATGGAGGGTAGATAGATATTATATTATATCTTTGGTATGAAAACCTAGCGCAACACTACCCACTATGAAGAAATGCTGCATGCATTACCGTGGCAGAATATTTGGCGAACGACTGACGGGTTTTTGAGAGTATGTCGCTTCTGGAGAATCTCACACTTTGGGCAGGCAAGGCCGACAGGGAAACACTCTGAGATGTTCAACACATTTACACATCTGGGAGTCTGCTCATTCGCAGAATTATCGTACTATTAGATATTATCGTACACGTAGACTCGTACAGCACTTTGTCGTATAAAAACGATAATCATCGTCTAGCAACGCTGGTCTGCAGGCACTGGCTAACAGTACTGGGTAGAAAACACCTGGTAGAAAGTATCAAGGACATGTGGTGGAAATAACGGGTATTTATATACAAGCGCCAATTTCACCAACATTAATATTTGACGGTCAGTTAGACCAATAGGAAGAGACCTTATCGAAATGCAATTTGACGGAAGCTGTCAAAGCTCTCTGAATATCAGTGATTTCTATTGAAATGCTGAATAAAGTCATGAAAAAACGGTTGCCTTGTAAATAAGGGTACATTATAGATGTAATATCATGTCTTAGTGCTTTAGAATTAGGATAACTTTCATAGAATTTCAAATTTTCATCATTTCAGAAAAGACGGTCAGTTATTTAAATGGACCAATGAAACCGTGCAAGAGTAGGGAGAGACAGGCATATTCATCGCACTGCGGGTGTTACGGTATGGAGCGCCATTGCATATGGCAGCAGGTCACGATTAGATAAACATTGCAAGTCCCACTTCTTCAGCAGGACAATGCACGACTTCATGTCGCATGTGTTAACTTAGACTATTTAGAAGCGTCCGCAGAAAATTTGCTTCAGTGGCTTCCTCGATCTCCAGACCTTTCCCCCATCGAACATGTATGGAACATGATGGGAGCAAGGTTGCAAAATTTATCGTACTCTCCACAAACATTGGAGGCTCTACGAAACCAAATTGGGATTACCTGGGATACAATACACCAAGAAGACGTCAATCACCTAATCCAATCAATACCGCAACGACTTAACGAATGTGTAGGGAACAAAGGAGCTTCAACGCATTATTAACATTAAGCATTAAGCTATTTTGCGAAATTTCGAGATAAAATCTTAATCACTTTCTATTTATCAGTACACCTAAAAGTTGTCAAAGTATGCTCAAAATTACAGCACTCCTTGTCGGTGTTGCATTTTCTAAGTCACTCAGCATATTAATAATAATGGTATTGAAAGCTATCCTTGATATCAGTGTACCGGTCTGAAATCAAAGGGCACTACCCGATTTTGATGTTTGTTGTGTCCATTCGGTTTTTTAAAAATAACACGTCACTTACATTTGACGTCTAGCTGGACAGGATTGCTTTCACCGTCTCCTTCTTGATTATGTCCCACGCAGGTATACAGGCCAGACCTCGCTCTTGTTATACTTTGAAGAACTAGACTTTGGTTGCTCACGATCGTATTTGCTTGGACATTGTTGTACAGCTGCTTGCCCTGAAAACAAATTTTATGACCTTTTATCGGACTATGATTTTATTACAAATTTCTTTATGAAAAAATGAGTACAAGTCACAATAAATTGCCATACGGAGCTAAGCATGCGTAAACCGGAAAAGGCACTTACATTGTGTCTCCAACTAACTTTGTATACCCAAGGGTTGGATTTGATGTTGCACTCGAAGTAAACGTCAACACCTTCCTTGATGACACTGCTGTTCAAGTTGCTTCCTAGCTCGAGTGAGACCAAGGGTACATCTAGAAACAAATACGCCAAATTATTGTATTGTACTGTTGCATAAGAAAATAGAAAAGTATATCCCAAATCGGTAGACATTTAGGTAGTTACTCCCTGAACTGTTCTAAGATCTTTTGTTAGTTTGTGCCAAAGATACTGAGTGAAACACACTTCCAACGAGATTAACCTTGATATCTCTAAAGCTATTAATGTAGCCGAAATAAGAGCATTTAATTGTATAGTTCTTTAAATATCTGACGAAGTTGAAGCAGACAGTGTATGAGAAGAGGGTCTGTGTTCATTAAAGTTTAGTGAAAGTCAAAGTTTACCGGCAAAATAGCGTTCGCCGTGAGTCTGATGCTAGAAAATTATCCTCAAGTACAACAAATTCACCAAAGTGCAGTATATTAACCCTTTGTAAAAAACTTAATCTTCTTAGAGTGGAGAGGTTACATTATTCGAATTTAATTTTAACTACCGTGAAACTTTCAATGTTAGAATTTAAAAGCAATTAGATAGCGCGGCGAGGTGCTTTTATGATATTAACTCATCGCCGGCAAGCCGTCCAAACATCAATATGGATTTCAGCGGAGCTACTCTTTCATTTTCCGAGTTAAAAGCTTTTGACTCTAAAACTTTCATAAGTGCAGTTCTTGAACTGTGTATGCCCGGATCCTTACTTTAAATCAGAACCGTAATGTCGAAATTACTGTTAGTTTCTGGGTTGGTGTGCTTGATCTAGTGGAATGTGAGCATAGCCATTGAGTATAAATCACAGTTCACTTTGAAAGAATTCAAAAAAAGTATAATTAAATCGGCCATTTCAAAAGAATCATAAGTCACATAATTTATCTTTTTCAGTAAAGAATAAGAATTGTGTCACTGACAAATAAACCAGTATCAAAAACTTCTGGCTTAGCTACATCAGCCGATTTTGATGAAAAAATGATTTCAGATCCTAGTTTTTGGTTGTAGGTGAAAGAAATGGTACAGACAATGAGCGCAAATATAGAAGTTATGAAATATCTCACTACACAATATAGTTTTATCGAGTGTTTGTTTTTATACTCTGTGCGGTGTCGCCAGATTTCGTAACTTCGGGTTTTCGTGTTGATGGATTTTTTAATAATTAGCTTTGTATGTATGCATATCGTCAAATGCTCTAGCGGCGCACTCACGCGCACTGCGACTCTAAAAGGAAGAAGTTCTAGATTAAAAGGAGAGCTGCTACGCGTGTAAATGCCTATTTTCTTATATTTCTTCAATATGTACGTCGCGGTATGTACAGGATCCATTCTGCAAATGTCATGATTGACAAGGTGCTTATACCTTTTGAAACCTAGATAATATCAACAATATTCTGTAACTAACCCATTTGGCCTTTTTAATTTCAGTTCCATCATTTATAACCCAAACCTAGTGTCTATTCGGACCGTGAGACAAATAAGGCTAGTGTAGCTGAGCTAGAGAATTACCAAAAGCTGCTTTGGGCTTAGTATAGTTTTGAAAGATTGAAATGTTCAATATTCTTCACAATTTGTGAATAATGGAAATATCCCGAAAAAACTGTTCTTGACTTTGCTGTTTTAGTTAGAAATAGAGTTAGTGCTGTAGAAATTAAGCAAAACAATCTAGCTAAATGTATCTTCTGATACATATTATTAAAAATTGGACACTTGCAATATTCAAAGTAATGCAATAGTTACTTTGGCGATAAATGTTTTTTATTCAGCATTTTAATGCAACAATATATAAATGTGAATGTCTCTCCAGCATGTCAGCATCACATCTAAGCCACTATGAGAACAGACCTAAACATTTTTACACTTACTAATAAATAACCGAGATAGGTTATAGGCATGGTCTTATCCCCGAGCCCGAAACTTGGCATTCACGGATTTTTTGGAAAAAAGATTTTAGGATAACAAAAGTAATTTGTCGATGACCTCAAATATGACCCCAACACGATCTCTAAGGGAACTGACACTACCAACTGTGATCAAATTAGGTCTTTCTCTTTTTCATATCAGTCACATAACAGCTGTTGTGTTTAGAAAAGGAGTCTAAACAGTGAAAACTGGCCTTAATTGTAAGTGTCCCTAAAAGCTCGAATCCTACTGAACTCAAACATCTTGGAAGCATTAGCTTTCTATCCATGCTTTCAAAAGTTATAGAAAAATCAGACAGAAACATTATAGTTTATACTGGAAGTAAACCAATGACCAAACAAACTTAAATTTAGACGATCACGCTAAGAAAACGAATGTCAAAAGCCTGTTAATGCACGATGCAGGTGCCCTTTCTCATTTCGGTCGAACCAGCGACTAAGCGCTCCCGCGTGAGGTGTCTCATGTCAAATTTCATCAAGCCGTTTGGGCTGTAACTCGTAGAATAGGTATTTCGAAGTTATTTTCCGGGATAAAGAGTAGCCTATGAACTATACTAAGTGACATATAAATCCGAACACCCAGTTTAAATGGTTTTATTTTAATAAAAGTTGGTGAATGTATTTATCTTACTGTAAATAACAAGTGAAAAAATTTTCAGCCTTATCAGTTGGACATTCCGGTTTTTATACTGCTTTTTTTTAATTCACTAACGCTCTAAAAATGAATATTTCAGCCGCAGTAAAGAATCAACGTTGGCGGATTTTGGTTCTTGACATCCTTTACGATCGGTTACGATGCCTAGAGTACGGAGACCTGTACGATTTCGTCAACTTAGTGAGTTTGATAGGGGCCGTATAGTTGGACTTCGGGAAGATGGACTTTCTTTTCGGGCAATTGCAGTTAGAGTGCAAAGACACTGTGGTTAGGTGTTGTCAGGCATGGCTTCGAGAAGGCCGTACGCAAAGAGCAAGGGGCACTGGACGCCACCGTAGAACAACAGACCAGGTCCATTGCAAATGAATGGTTTGCAGAACACGGAAGACCTATTGGCATGCGAAGTGTTTACCGACGAATGAGAAGTTTTGGCTTGTTTTCATACCGGCCACACTGGGTCCTCCCTTTAACTCGAGAACACCGACGTAATCGCCTTGAGTGTTGCAGACAACGGTCACTCTGGGATCAGGAATGGAACAGTATTGTCTTTAGTGACGAGTCTCGATTTTGTTTAGGCATGCACGATGGTCGTGTCAGGGTTAGAAGGCGACGTGGTGAAAGGAGGAATCCACAGTTTTTTGTTGAAAGACATGTTCATCACACTGTTGGAGTTATGGTTTGGGGTGCTATAGCTTATGGTTCCAGGTCACCTTTAATCTTCATCAGAGGTAACATGAACGCGCAGTGTTATATCCACGAAGTTCTAGAACCCCATCATTTACCCTATCTTGACACCCTGGCAGATCCAACTTTCCAACAAGACAATGCCCGACCACATGTTGCAAGAGTCACAATAGACTTCTTTCAACATAATGATGTCACATTGTTACCATGGCCACCAAGATCTCCCGACTTATCCCCAACTGAGCTCGTGTGGGATATGAAGGGTAGGAGATTGCTCAATTTGCAACGTCCTCCTCAGACTCTAGAAGCACTTCGAGAGGAGTTGGTGGTTGCCTGGAATGAGATACCACAGGAGGACATTGACCACCTGATCAGAAGCATGCCTAGGCGCGTTGGAGAATGCGTAGCACATCAGGGTGCATCCACAAATTATTAAAGGTCAAAGGGCTTTAAAGCAGTGCAATCATTTTGAAATTTTTATCATTTACTTATTATGCTTCATTAAGTATTTATACAAAATTTTATTAAAATAAAACCATTTAAACTGTGTGTTCGGATTTATATGTCACTTAGTATATTTATTTCAGATAATATATCTCGTTAATAAATCTCATCCACATTAGTTCACCTATTTTGGCGTGATCGAGTAACAAATAACTACACCTTCTCACTTATAATATTATTAGCAGGGATTACAGTTAAATTCTGAATGATTGATAAATAGGGCATAAGACATTCCATTTAATACATAATGTATAGTGCATAATGTCAGACGATAGTTCCATAAATCGCGTATCTCAATGGAAAAAAGGATCACGCTCTTCTCGCATTACTCTTCTTTCTAGGTTTTCCACTTTGGTCACTTCCAATCTATCTTTATTCCCCGAATTTAAGTTGCATTTAGCGTAGACCTCATTGAGCAGCTTTGGGTTATTCGGACATGAATCGAAATTATTTTGAACCCAAACATCAAAATATCCATTTGATACCTACAATTACCAGCTAGTGACAACGTAAATACTAATCTATTGTAGAAAATGACCGACTAAATTCTATAGTAGGTATACGGATTCCCAGTGTATGATGCATGTAGGAAGTACATATTTGTTGGTACTGAGCTGCCTCAATACTCACCTGATGGTCTAGGTCCGAAAGATACATTTCTCATAGCATCTACGACCTCCGTGGTCTGTGGCAATCATGTTTTCAATACGGGGATCCATTCAAAAATATATTAAAGAGGGGGATATAAAGATATATCGAGAGATTACAACAGTTGCAAATCATTTTGGGGAGGATTCGAATACAAAATACGGAAGACATGGTTTCGCCCGAACAATAAGTTAACATGAATTTTATGAGAATCTGTTTTGGGAAATTGCCGTATTTTATAAAATATTCTATATTTTGTGAACCACTTTTCTTAGACGGTTGTTCTGTCCTATATGCCTCAGTATAACAGTGTCACACTGAAGCAGATATGGCCACAAAGTATCATGTCCTTTATGTGCTGGAGATCATTTGGAAAAAAATTGTAAATCTGCTTTTAAGAATTGTTCAAACTGTATGAATCACAATTCTAAATTCAACACTCAATTTGATACTAGTCATTTTTCTAAAGACTTAGATTGTCCAACTTATAAAAAACATGTTACATACATCTAGAATTGAATATGTATAGTGATAAATTCAAGGTTTTAAAATTTGGTCATATAAACTGCAGATCAGTTTTATCAGGATTCCATGAATTTAGTACACTGGTTCAAAACAACAACCTTGAAATTGTTGGAATATCGGAAACGTGGCTGTCAAAAGATATATCTAATGACCATATAAGAATGAATGGATACAACTGCTATCGCTGTGATAGAGATGGGCGAGGTGGTGGGGTTGCAATCTTTGTGAACAGCCACTAAAACTCTTCCATAATTTCATTTGGGCAAGGCCCAAGTCTTGAATATATATGGTTGAAGGTGCAGCTTCCAAAACAAAAAAATGACATTGGTATATTCTATCGGCCCCCACATAGCTCTGTTACAGAAGCCGGTAAACCTTTGATAACATGTTGCCAGCCATATTAGCTGAATATGATGATATCATCCTTGCAGGGGATATCAATGTTAATTTGCTTTTAGTTTGTAACAACTTTACTAAATGCCTTGATTATTATAATCCGAAACAGGTGATATCTGAACCGACTAGGATAACTGAATCGACACTCACTCTCTTAGATCCTATTTATTTGAGCAAGCCTGAAAGTTGTCTTAGGAGTGGCACTATTAATGCTGATATTACTGATCACTATTTAACCTTCTGGGATATACGTATTGCACTTCCTAAAAGTCAACAGAAATTTGTGACATTCAGGGATTTCCATAGTTTAAATGAAATAGCGTTTGAACAAGATCTCAAGAGTTTTCCATGGTGGCATATTATATCGATAGATGACATTGAAGATAAAATTAACTATTTAACAGATAGTATTTTATGTTTATTTAATGTACACTGTCCAAAAAAGGTAGTGCGTGTAAACAAAGCTTCAGCTCCTTGGTTGGATGATAATATTAAACTTGTATTCAAGCAGAGAGCTGAAGCTTTGTCAAAGTTCAAACGTGATCGTACAGCCACCTCTTGGCAACAGTATACATATTTCGGAAATCGTGCATTAACGCTCGTGCGAAGAGGCAAAATAAATTATTTACAAGCTGTTCAAAATCAGGATATAAAAAAGTTTTATAAGATCCTAAAGACTTTCAAAGTACAATCTCAGAAAGATTCTACAATTCCCGTGAGCTTGTCAGATCCGTATAAAATGAATGAGGCATTCATTTCAATTTTCGAGAATAGTGATTCGGCTTGTGCTGATAAAATTGCATATTACCGAGCTAATAAAAATAACTCAAAATTCAAATTTCAATTTAATAAAGTGACCATTGACACCGTTGTTAAAATTATACATAAAATAAAATCAAATTCTAGTAATACAGATGGATTAACTTTGCATATGATACTACTATTGATGTGTACTTAACGCATATTATAAACTGCTGTTTGGAGAGGGGATGTTTCCCCCATCAGTGGAAACGCGCTATAGTTATTCCGCTACCTAAGTGTTCTGATCATACTAACTATAGTCAACTGAGACCGATCAGTCTACTGCCAATTTTTTCTAAAGTATTGGAACGTGTTGTTTACGAGCAGCTCTGCGCCTACTTATATTCTAACAAAATTATTCCATCTAAGCAATCTGGATTTCGACAAGGTTCGGCACTCTGTGGTTTAACAGACAATATAACAATGACACTTGATAACCAAAAAGCAGTAGCTCTCATACTTCTTGACTTTACTAAAGCATTTGACAACATTAATCACTCACTTCTTGTATCCAAATGCAGTTATTATGGATTTTCTGAAAAACCTCTTTCGTTTATTCAAACCTACCTTGAAAATCGGTATCAAAAAGTTCGACTAAATCAACAGTACTATACGAAACAAAAAATTTGTTCTGGTGTACCCCAGGGATCAGTCTTAGGACCGCTATTATTTTCATTATATATCTCAGATTTAGAAACAGGTAAAATCATGCAGCATACAATTTTTTGCAGATGATACTCAAATTTTCTATTCATTTAGGAGTAATGACTTGGAAACGGCAAATAATAAAATTAATCAAGATCTTGCCCAAATTGAAAATTTCAGTAGTAGTCATAATCTTCGTTTGAACCCTTTGAAGACAAATACGTTGGTATACGCAAATAGAACAAAAAAGAATACCTTAAAAAAGGACAGACATACATTTAAAAGGTAGTAAATTAATTCCTGTGGATCATTCGAAAAACCTAGGTATTATAATGGATGATGACTTAAAATTTGTTGCACACGTGAACTATCTAATTACTCAGTGCTAAGCTATTCTCAGAGTTTTATTTGCAAATAAGGCTATATTACATAAATCTGCGAGAAAGCAATTGTGTGAATATTTCGTGTTTTCAAAGATATCGTATTGCTTAGTGGTTTACTATCCCTATTTAGATATTATAACAAGAAATCGTATTCAAAGTATTATGAATACATGTTGCAGACTTGTAAATGATCTCAGAAAATATGATCATATATCGAATGCCATTAATGAACTCAAATGGATGAAAATTGATAAAATGTATAAGTACCAGCTCCTAAATCTGACTCATAAGGTTCTTTATTAAAAAACACCGTCATATTTAGTAAACAAATTCATACGTAGAGGGAATATGCATCGTATTAATATTAGATATAGAGAGACTTTTTCAATTCCACGCAAATCATATAATTCTTTAGACCGCAGTTTAAAAGGAACCAATCCACTATCCAAATTTAAGAAAGAAGTGAAAGAAGTTCTTGATCAGCAGCGAAATCGGTTGTAACCCATAAGTGTCCTCATATTTTCCTTATGTATTTACTTGGATTATACTTTATTCTGTCGTTATTGTATACAGGTGCCTATTAATTTTCAACAAATTCTTTTTTTTTACATCTCGTATTGTTAAGGGGGGTTAGATGGTAGAATAGATATATAATCTAAATCTCGCCTCCTGTAAGAATACTACAAATAAAAGACGTTAATTATTATTATTATATGGCTACCGTGAATATTAATACATTACATACCTGGGTTGAGAAGTGGGTTATTACTGGTTAAGCACTTTTATACCCTAAAGGACGTAGTAGCCAATAATTTATTTAGCTAGATCAATAGTGGCCTTCTCAGGGGAGGTATGTATAGCATTTTTTTACTAGAAACGGTTTACATATCACTATATTCAATTTCATTGGATTTGAATGTTTTCATCGATTTACCCTAACCTAAATGTAAACCACAGGTCATGACGTTTCCTACTTATTTCACAAATACACTGGTACATCTACTTGTCCGTTGTCAGATTGTCAAGTTCAAATAATATAATTATTTGAGAGGTTTGGATCACTTCATTCATCATTTTCAACATGAGTAATGTGATAACGTTTTTTGATCGTGTTATCCTTCTAGTTAGATTTAAAAGCAGTTTTTACTGTTATCCTGATTGTAGAAGTATTCAAGAACATCTAACACCAACCATGTCTCACTCGAATCCAAAGATTCAGAAAAATAAGGTGTAGCTGCCTAACTGACAGTTTTGAAATAATATCCATCCTCTTTGCTATATACGATAGATACTTCTCAATGAGGCATTGCAGTTAATAATGGCGATTTTTCGGACTGGTAGTTAAAATAAACCGACTCTTCTCATCGAACCTAGTTGTGCATACATATCTGAGAATCTGATACCCTGATAAATAAAACTAATGTTTCCCAAATCCTGCAAATGTTGGCGAAACTTTCTTGTTCAAACGGGAAAGTAGTTTGTGTCTGTACTCGGGATATTTGCCAGTATCTTCTATTTTCTTTCAAAGACGAAAGCTAGACACAGTCACACATACAAGCTGATTTCACTTCCGACTTTCGATGGACATCGTTTTATGATGTATAAAATTTTAATTTCTACTAAATCTTCACACTTTTAATGCTTCCTACGCGTTCAGTTTTGCCAGGCATCCTTGAAATATTTATTCCGAAATATTTTCGAAGCACGAATTGGATACCCAGAGTGATTTGTACAAGTACTTGCGGAGTACCGAATCGGGTTACACTTTTAGACAAATCAATAATTATTGGGGTAACCAAGAATTCCCAAAAAACGGCCCTCACCCAAATACACACGCAGTGCGAATAGCATCGAATTGCGATGTATTTTGAGAATAATTATTAGTGTGCACCATGAAATAGCTTGTCCAAATGTGCGCATTTTGCCAATTAATTTTGGATTGCGTGAGAATACGTGGCATGGCGCTTGTTTAATGTGCATGTACATTAAAACGTGTAAGCGTGATGTTTGATATTTCTATTATTCGTCGCCATAAATCTGGTGACGTTACGTCGTGTTGCCGTTGTTTCGGTCGGTCACGTGAAATGGATCCGTTCCGAGCAGAGCAGGGGATGCCCTATTATTAATCATCAGTTATTGCAAAGGTAATTCAGTTGTTTTAATATCATGTAGCTGAACCAATGAAAATTTCAATTATGCCTGTATTAGGTAACTGTAATGTTATGCGAATATATTATACCAGAAGGGAACATAATGAGGCAAATAATATACAATGTAATGTAAATGAATCGAAAAACATACATATATGTGCCTTGCTAGCTATTTATAAAGAACACCGGCTGTATCTCAATAATAACTTAAACTAGAGCTTTCAGTTGAAAATACTTCGGCAAAAAAAAAGTGCTAGAAATTACTTTTAGCTTCCTAAAATGCGCGCTAGGAGGCGCAACTAGAAATGGCGTTTTTGTTAACAAACATTTATAGTTAAATCTAAAAAGCTTTATTCGATACGACGTTCCCTACTGAGCGAGGGTCGTGGTAAATGCTTGTTGCGGAAGTTGTTGTATCCAGTATACAACTTCTTCCCGTCCAAGTGATTATACACGCGTTAAGGAATACCTCAGTACCGATTGCCGGGTGGCGGTACAAGTCCGCCAACGGACCACTTTAGGTCTACTTAATATCACTAACACGTAAAAAGAAGGTGGTAGACAAGGACCAGTCGACCGAGGCGGTACCACCCGCTAGCTTTTCCCAGGGTGTCTTATAAATGTCCGCATGTTTCCACACTTAGCTACGCAGTCGGTTATCTTCCAAAACAAAGAAATTAATGATGATGGATCCCTCGAGCACTAAGAACTCCGGACGTAAACTCACTCCACTCTCGGAATGTCCGGGTGGAGGGTGGGCTCGAGGGAACAACATCGAAGATAAAATTTGTTTTTCGAACATCTGCGGGATTAACAGCAACATTGATGCTATTCATCACTATCTGCAATCCAATCGTCCCGCTGTACTTTTCTGGGCGGAGACAAAAATCTCAGAGTGCACCGATTAACCATCTCAACTTCCCAAACTACGAGGTGCACTCCAATCTGAGAAAGAACGGGGGAGTTGTGGCTTTCCTGCTCCAGGGATCTTTCTTTGGAATCAGACCGGAAGGACATTCTGTGGCTTCGCCTCAACCCCAAAACATCACCCAAATTTATTTGCTGCCTTTATCGCTCTCCCTCGAACCATAACTGGGATGACCTACTCGAATACCTCGCCGTCCATATCGACTTTCTGAACATCAATCACCCCGCTTCAGAGGTAGTTCTTCTCGGTGATTTCAATGCCCATAATGAGCTTTGGTTGGGCTCAAATAAGACCGATGCAGCAGGTCGTGCAGTCGAAGCGTTCGCTCTTACTCAAGGGCTGACCCAGCTGGTGACGAGCCCTACTTTTTTCCCCCGCGTCTCGTCACACGCCAGTAGCCTGCTGGATCTCTTTCTGACCACGCATCCTGCCCCTTACAGCACTGCTGTCCTGTCCCCCCTGGGTAACTCAGAGCACGGTGTTGTGAAGGTTAGGTTTCGGTCAGAACCCGCTGTGGTAGAAACTCGTACAGGCCGCAAAACTTGGCATTACGGACATGCCGACTGGGAGGGGCTCAGAGATTTCTTCTCTAGCTGACGTGGATGCGTCGGCTGTCTGCTCTTCGATAACCGAAATTATCCACGTCGGAATGGAGGAATACATCCCTCACAGAGTGAAAGTGCCTAGACCAGGGTCCAACGGCTGGTTTAACACATCGTGTGACACTGCTCGCCAGCAGAAGATCAAGGCACACAGAACCTACTTACAAAACCCCACTGTAGAGAACAGACAAGCCGACGTCGAGTCCAGAAACAAATATAACGAAGCGGTTCGCAATGCCAAAAACCAGCACGATGTAAAAGTTAGGCACAGGGTAATGTCGCAGCGCAATGGCAGTCGGTCTTTCTGGTCGCTGGCCAAGCAGATTGAAAAGAACTTCTCACACAGTAGCCTTCCACCACTTACTTGTCAGGATGGAACTATTGTATTCGACTCAAAGGCCAACGCGGAAGTGCTAGCCAAGATCTTTGCTGCCAACTCCACCATGGAGGTCCCCACCAACGCCCAAGTGCCATCAATTCAAAGGGTTCCCCACACTATGCGGGAGGTAACATTCAGGCATAAGACCGTAAGACGAGTGCTCTTGTCGCTCGACATCAACAAAGCTTCTGATCCGGACTTGATTCCTGCCATTGTACTGAAGAGATGTGCAGCGGAGCTTGCTCCAGTTCTTTCGCGTCTCTTCCAGATGTCTTATGAATCCGGCACTTTCCCAGAAAACTGTAAATTTGCTCATGTCCAGCCCATCCCAAAAAAAGGATCTAAGATCGACCCTTACAGCTGCAGGCCTATAGCTCTGCTTTCTGTTATAAGTAAGGTGATGGAGAGGTGCATAAATCGCGAGCTTCTGGACTACCTCGAACGTCACAGCTTGATTAGCGACAGGCAGTATGGTTTCCGGCACCAACGATCCACCGGGGACCTCCTAGCTTACGTCACGCAATTGTGGAGTAAACTCATCCAGTCTCATGGTGAGGCTCATGTCGTTGCTCTTGACATCACGAAAGCGTTCGATCAGCTGTGGCACGCTGCCCTCTTAAGCAAACTTCCATCCTATGGCCTCCCAGAAAAGCTTTGCAGATGGGTGGCTGACTTTATCTCTGGCCGCAAGATATCCGTCGTAATCGACGGATTCTCCTCTTCATCCCACAACGTCAACGCGGGTGTTGCCCAGGGATCGGTTTTGGCTCCAACACTGTTTCTCTTACATATCAACGACCTCCTTTCCTGCACGATGAACCGAATCCACAGCTTCGCTGATGACAGCACTCTTCATGCAGGAATCAAGAGTGACAAGCCGATCTCTGCCGCTGAGCTGGAAAAAAGAAGACTAGCGACGACTTCTTCTCTGACAAGAGACCTGGAGGCTATCACTGCTTGGGGACGCCACAATCTTGTACAGTTCAATGCTTCCAAAACACAGTACTGTACTTTAACGAACAAAAAGCGTCCTAGCGCTCATACAATTTCGATGGACGGCCGAGTTCTACCAAAGAGCCATTCATCTCGTCAATAGCTGCAGCTGCTGGGAAAAAGCTAGGCTATTTGTTTAGGGCTAAGTACTTTTCTCCACATGACCTTCTCACTCTATACAAGGCCCAGATAAGGCATAGCCTCGAGTATTGCTCACACATTTGGGGTGCTGTCGCCCCAACTACATTGTCCATGTTCGATGCTGTCCAGAGGAGGGCGGTCCGATGACTCTTCTCTAACAGACAGTCTCGGGACTCTTTCGCACCGGCGGGCCGTCGGCGATCTAGCTCTTTTTTATCGCTACACCAACGGGCTTTGCTCCTCAGAGCTCTCTTCCATGATGCCGCCGCGCCATGTGCCTGCCAGACAGACCCGCTTGACTTCGGCGTCCCATCCTAACCGTGTCAAACTTCGTACTTCCAGAACTGGCCGATACGACCGCTCCTTTGTCCCGAAGGTGTCTAGATTGTGGAACAATCTACAAGAGGAAGCTTTTCCCAATTCTACTAACCTTAGGCAGTTAACAAAATTTCTTTGGGATCATCATAGTAGCCGCGGTGTTCCGGCATTTAGGCTTCTGCTTGCGCGGCTGTTTCGATATATAATAAAAAAAAAACCGTGCTTGGCGATATTCTTTGTTGAAATCATTATTTTCGTTATCCCATTGTCCTTAGAAAGGGAAGGGTTCACGATCATTTCAGAAAAACATTGTGTAACTCCTAAGCCCATTACGTTTTGACGTCTGCTGATTTGAACAGCTGATCAGAAAGTAATATCTCTGTATTAGTCTGTAACGTTGGCAATAATATATCGGGTGTAAATCAGGTGAAACTTAGGACCGTATTCAGAGCTGTTGCTCACATATCTAGATACTTTTAGTGGCTGGGAATAAATATACGAAGTACACATGGAAAAATGCTTATTAGAAGATGGTTGTATTACATGCGGGATTCGCTCATTACGATGTAAGTCAATAGAACAGACTGTGTTGCCCTTTCCAGTACCTGTAACTTTACATCAAAATTCATATAGACACGTATTTCTGGTTAATTGTCCATAATCAGTGTAACGCAATTCAAATATGGCTGCTTCATTGTCCTTTAAAATCACATCTTGTTTAAAGTTCTAACCAGTAGAGATAATTAATAAAGTCTGATAAGAAACAACTAGCTTTATAAAAGGAAGGTTTAATGAGTGGCCTTGAAGAAGATACGTTCAACAGGAAGCCAAGTAAAGGAGAAAAACCACAGAGTTTTTTTCCAACACAATACTGAATCACTGAGAAAGAAAGATGTAATACGTGTGAAATTATACAACCAATAAACTATGAAATTTACCAAAAGAAAGTAATTGGTAAGGGTTTGGTCTAAGAATGGGCTCTCTATCATTAATAAAGAGAAATTCAAATTACTAGTAAGTGATCAAAATAGTAAAAAAAGGTTACGTGATTTTGGCACGTGACAAGTCAAAAATTGGTAATCTCATTTCATTCCTACCTGAGTTGAAATTTAGTCATGATCATTAGCAGCAATTTTGTTTGTAGAGTTTTTTCTATGCGAATGAATTTTTGTGAATAAAACTGTTGTTAGAAAGTACAAAATGAATTCATAGCGTACAAGAAAAAACAACGACATACGGTTCTGTCTAAGTGGCGTTGACGGATCCATCAGAATTGTGTGTCACTTATCGATATGGGGATTTTGAAATATTACCAGCTAATTAGCTGTTATTGTACTGTAATGAATACTCGTGAAAAGGACAGTAACTGCCTTCATCGATTTCGATGGTATTCGGTTTATTGGGAGAATCCGCGCTTCTAATGGGGGCTAAGTTTTAATAGTTTAGTTCTCTTCTCGGGCGCTAGGTGATAAAATCGCCGCTCTTCAGCATTTTGTCGGCAATTTCAATTAGGATGGTATTATTATCTTTTTACTTGAAAGTTACCTGAAAAGTTCTACAAAATAGTGAAAACAGCAAGTCGTTCTCTTTATTCGTTATAAATTTAATGAGTAAACGTAAGCTTTACTTAAAAGTTTTATATGTAGCTGGACTAGGCAAAGCGTTGAAGCCATGACGGTTGCTTGAAATATATTATTTGAATACGTTTTCAGTACATTATGCCGTAAAAGTCATTTTCGTGACCGCTAGAACGCGTAAATCTAACAAAAAAACGGATAAATTAACTATTGCGATAATTTTTGTACGTCGCATATTCAGAATAGCTTGGCTTGAATTTGTAAATGAATCAAAAATAATCTGTTCAGTACATTTTTTATCTATTGAAATTCGTTGAGTGGAGATTAATATACTGTTTTGGAAGGTCGTGAGATTTTGGCTTGGTTATGTGAATCCAACTTCCACTTGAGAAAGCCTTTCGAGAGAGCTACAAAACAAGAGTTAGTGTGCAATGACATCATAAACAAAAGAGTAACTCAGGGGAGTAAAAATGGCAAACTCATTAATAATGGTTTGTAGTTATAGGTTAAATATTAACAGCGGGAATCTAAGAAGCTGCTCTTCAAGCGGCATATTGAAATTAACTCACAAACCGATTTGAATAATCTTGATATTTTGAATATTCTTACATGTTCTTTTGTTTCTATTTCTGAATGATATGGCATGGCTCACTAGATATTGCTTTGTGGCTTCTCCGTAACCTAATGGATACCTAGCTACCCTCCAAAGTGATGTGTTAAGGTCTTATTTCCCTACCTAATTTCTAATACGGACTCATATTCCAAACAACACATGTTGAATGTTTTAATTTACAGAAACGATTCGGAAAATATGCGAATTATATAATTTTCGCAAAAAATATATTTTTACATTTTTTGGGTTCAGATTACGCCATGGTTACGGCGTAAAAATGACTTTCAGGACATGACATTGAGCTGGTAATTGAAAAATTCATTTGATACAACTATCCATGAGTTCAACGCCTGCCTCATCCTGACAACATTTAAACAAACTTTAAATACACTCTATTTTCACTGATAGCCTTCCCCCTCCCTAAACCAAAAGAATTGTCGACAAGGAAGGTCACAAAATATGAGTACTATCAAATGAAACCATCTTAGATATATGTTCATGATTAACTTTTTCGGAAAACGCCATTTCCAATTTTGAGGTTAGAGTTACGCCACCTAGCGACCGTTTTATAGAAATGAAAGTAATTTTCAGCAATTTCTCTTGTTTTATAAAATTGTCTGTCCAATAGTTGAAGGTTGAACGGTTGCAATGGTACAGCTGGCGTACTTTATTAATGACCCACGGTACGGGAAGTTGTGGAGTAGATTGCCTGTAGTCCGTTGTTATCGAAAACAGCCGCGCAGGCAGAAGCCTAAATGCCGGAACACCGCGGCTGCTATGATGATCCCAAAGAAATTTTGTTAATACGATTTTTGAACTGCCTAAGGTTAGTAGAACTGGGAAAAGCTTCCTCTTGTAGCTTGTTCCACAATCTAGACACCCTCGGGACAAAGGGGCGGTCGTATCGGCCACTTCTGGATGTACGAAGTTTGACACGGTTAGGATGGGACGCCGAAGTCAGGCGGGTCTATCTGGCAGGCACATCGCGCGGCGGCATCATGGAAGCGAAGCTGTGGATTGGGTTGATCGTGCAGGAAAGGAGGTCGTTGATATGTAAGACAAACAGTGTTGGAGCCAAGACCGATCCCTGGGGAACACCCGCGTTGACGTTGTGGGATGAAGAGGAGAATCCGTCGATTACGACGGATATCTTGCGGCCAGAGATAAAGTCAGCCACCCATCTGCAAAGCTTTTCTGGGAGGCCATAGGATGGAAGTTTGCTTAAGAGGGCAGCGTGCCACAGCTGATCGAACGCTTTCGTGATGTCAAGAGCAACGACATGAGCCTCACCATGAGACTGGATGAGTTTACTCCACAGTTGCGTGACGTAAGCTAGGAGGTCCCCTGTGGATCGTTGGTGCCGGAAACCGTACTGCCTGTCGCTAATCAAGCTGTGACGTTCGAGGTAGTCCAGAAGCTCGCGATTTATGCACCTCTCCATCACTTTACTTATAACAGAAAGCAGAGCTATGGGCCTGTAGTTGTAAGGGTCGGTCTTAGATCCTTTTTTTGGGATGGGCTGCACATGAGCAAATTTCCAGTTTTCTGGGAAGGTGCCGGATTCCTAAGATCAAGTCCGGACCAGAAGCTTTGTTGATGTCGAATGACAAGAGCACTCGTCTTACGGTCTTATGCCTGAATGTTACCTCCCGCATAGTGTGGGGAACCCTTTGAATTGACGGCACTTGGGCGTTGGTGGGGATGTCCATGGTGGAGTTGGCAGCAAAGATCTTGGCTAGCACTTCCGCCTTGGCCTTTGAGTCGAATACAATAGTTCCATCCTGACACGTAAGTGGTGGAAGGCTACTGTGTGAGAAGTTCTTTTCAATCTGCTTGGCCAGCGTCCAGAAAGACCGACTGCCATTACGCTGCGACATTACCCGGTGCCTAACTTTTATATCACGCTGGTTTTTGGCATTGCGAACTGCTTCGTTATATTTGTTTCTGGACTCGACCTCGTGTCTGTTCTCTACAGTGGGGTTTTGTAAGTAGGTACAGTGTGCCTTGATCTTCTGCTGACGAGCAGTGTCACACGATTTGTTGAACCAGCCGTTGGACCCTGGTTTAGGAACTTTCACTGTGTGAGGGATGTATTCATCCATTCCGACTTGGATAATTTCGGTTATCGAAGAACAGACAGTCGACACATCTCTCCAAGGAAAGCTTGAGAAGAAGTCTCTGAGCCCCTCCCAGTCGGCATGTCCGTAGTGCCAAGTTTTGCGGCCTGTACGAGTTTCTGCTGCCACAGCGGCTTCTGACCGAAACCTAACCTCCACAACACCGTGATCTGAGTTACCCAGGGGGGACAGGACAGCAGTGCTGTAAGGGACAGGATGCGTGGTCAGAAAGAGATCCAGCAGGCTACTGGCGTGTGACGAGACGCGGGGGAAAAAAGTAGGGCTCGTCACCAGCTGGGTCAGCCCTTGAGTAAGAGCGAACGCTTCGACTGCACGACCTGCTGCATCAGTCTTATTTGAGCCCAACCAAAGTTCATTATGGGCATTGATATCACCGAGAAGAACTACCTCTGAAGCGGGGTGATTGATGTTCAGGAAGTCGATCTGGACGGCGAGGTATTCGAGTAGGTCATCCCAGTTATGGTTCGAGGGAGAGCGATAAAGGCAGCAAATAAATTTGGGTGATGTTTTGGAGTTGAGGCGAAGCCACAGAATGTCCTTCCGGTCTGATTCCAAAGAAAGATCCCTGGAGCAGGAAAGACTGCTGCGGATAAAAGCCACAACTCCCCCGTTCTTTCTCAGATTGGAGTGCACCTCGTAGTTTGGGAAGTTGAGATGGTTAATCGGTGCAGTCTCTGAGATTTTTGTCTCCGTCAAGAAAAGCACGGCGGGACGATTGGATTGCAGGTAGTGATGAACAGCATCAATGTTGCTGTTGATCCCGCAGATGTTCGAAAAACAAATTTTATCTTCGATGTTGTTCCCTCGAGCCCACCCTCCACCCGGACATTCCGAGAGTGGAGTGAGTTTACGTCCGGAGTTCTTAGTGCTCGAGGGATCCATCATCATTAATTTCTTTGTTTTGGAAGATAACCGACTGCATAGCTTAGGTGTGGAAACATGCGGACATTTATAAGACACCCTGGAAAAGCTAGCGGGTGGTACCGCCTCGGTCGACTGGCCCTTGTCTACCACCTTCTTTTTACGTGTTAGTGATATTAAATAGACCTAAAGTGGCCCGTTGGCGGACTTGTACCACCACCCGGCAATCGGTACTGGGGTATTCCTTAACGCGTGCACAATCACTTGGACGGGAAGAAGTTGTATACTGGATACAACAACTTCCGGAACAAGCATTTGCCACGGCCCTCGCTCAGTAGGGTTGGGATGCCCTGCCCTGTTCTACCCAAAAATTTGCGAAGTTTGAGTATGATAACGGTGTACTGCTAGTACTATACAGACTTTGGAAATATGATGTTCATGACACTAAGACCTATACTTTTATTTGAATAACAGGTTGTTAATTCCTCTATCATAACTAAATCTATATGCAGACTTTACTGACGAAAAAAAGTAAAGATAATTTTGTAGACGCTCTCATGGCAAGAGTGTTTGTGAATATTTTTGAACTTTCTCTGCCGCTTTTTCTTGACGGAAACACAGACTTCCTTGGGAAACGAAAAACATGTTTCAAATAATACGAATGTAATTTTTTTTTATATTTCTTCTTCTTTTTTCTATTTATATTTTCACATGCCGAAAACTATAATCCGACAAAAATAGGAGCAGGAGAACTTAACATCAATAATACGTCTGAAGCTATGCGAATGGCGACATATTGGCAAGAGAACTGTGCGTTTTGAAGAACCAGCGTACCGGCTGCGAAGTGGAAAAACGTTCCATAAAAGAACTTCTAACTACAGACAAAAATGGTTACTAGATGCCAAAAATATACGGACTTGGAGTGTAACGATTCCATTTCAATAACGAATTATTTATTTAGTCTCATACACCTTAGCCCTGTTTACCTACTGGCAATATATTTGTTACTGAAAACAAATTTTACTGCATTCGATATCAAATTCCTGCACGTCAAGATAAGCGGCGAAAACGTTTTTCATGAATTCATGTATTTAAAACTGTTTCACCGCCTTGAGCTTGCTGATCCGCATTTTCTACAAGACTTCCAAACTTACTTATCCTCTGAGTAGATTTACGAGTTCACCTCATAAATTCTATCTCTATACTATTCAATTAATTTAAATACACTTAACAAGTACTTTACAGCAGCTAAGCCGCTTTAGAAACAAAGTAAACTTCATCCAAAAGTTCTGAAATTAGTTTGCATGCGACAACTCATCGCGCTGTTAATGATTTTTTAAAGATGGCGTCGAGTAACTCGACTGCTGATTTCGAGTTTATCACGTTTATTTGTTGATAATGTTGGAAAAGTTGTAAATTAATTGAAGTACAGTGAGATAAGACTGCTGGAACTATAAAGCATGCTTGTATTAAAACTTTGCGATTTAAATATGTTGCACATATTAAAGAATTAAAGCTACCATATCTCAAAATAGAGTTAGAACAATTTTAAATTATGTCGTAATTTTGGAGGCTGTTAAAAGCATATTTTTTACAGCTTTTGTTTCTATAACTAAAAGTGTATCAGGTTTTGAGGCGGAGTCAAACAGTTTTTCTTTTGTTGATCGTTTGGTGTGTAATTTGAATATAAATAATTATTAGCATTTGTACTGACTCAACCTGAATTGATTTTTCAAATATGTTTTTTTTCATTGTTTTTTTCTTGGCTTGTGTTTTTAAGTAATTTCGTTCACAAACAAACATATAATAATTTATTTTAAATAAAATAAAGATATACAGGGTGTTCGACTAAAAAAATACAAGCTCATTAGATAGAATTTTTCTGAGTCACTGAAAAACTATATTCGACGCTATAACATTACTTAGTTAATTTATAAAGATACTGAATAAGCACCCTTAAACTTTTCTATCATAGATAAGACTAGAATGTCTCTCAAAATATAGTGGTTGTTTCTCAAACATGGAGCGAAAATTCAAGTGATTATTCTCTGAACAAGGTACTTCATTTGATAATTTTCTATTTAGTGCAAAATATTTTTCAGAATATTCGTATTTTATTGGGAAGATCTATATACGTTGATAGTCTGCACAAGAACAATGTCTTCGGAATCAATTGTTGCTGAGGTTTATTAGAAATTTCACATTCAGCCATTGTCCGAAAACCTATTTTTATTTCGTCTTCATTAATGGCTTGAAAAATATTAGCACTGCTTTTGCTAAGAATTATTTATTCTGTATTTTAAAAGTACAGCAGTCCTTTAGTACTATCAAACTTACTAACACCTTTGAGTCAAAAGAGAGCAATTAGATGTATGGTTGGACTGCCAGTTTATATTTTTGCAAATATATTTTCGGAAGTCTTAACATTCCAACCTTTTCCACAGTGTTTTATCTGAACTGTCTATGTATGTATTTAATAATAAGGATAAGTTTTTTTGATAATCTTATACAACCAGGCAGGTTAGTGGTTTGAATGTGGCTCAATATACTGAGACCTAAAATATTTAGTAATCTACCAAAAGGTATCAAAGAATCCTCCAATATCAGTCAGTTTAGATGCTACTATGTTTGCGGTTTATCTCATACATTTATACTTATTGTGAGGTGTGTAAGTAGACGAATCCTACACGAAAGCATAATAAACTATTTGTAATCTGTATCTAACGTCACTGGTCTATACGTTGAAACTTCTGTGACAGCTTCGTTCAGTGGTAACTTACGATAAATGTCCAGTTTCCATCCATCTTCAATGCCGCTGTCGGGTATTTGAGGTTGCTGCCCACGGCAGGAGAGGTATTTGCCTCCGTCCTCCACAGTCGGTACAAAGGTTAAGACGCTGGTAGTTACATTGCGGTCGGGGCTCGTCTGAAAAAGATACCTCTTATTAAAAGGTGCAGCGCAATATATATCTAGGAGATACTTCTAGTCGAGTCGATATGGGATGCAAACTTTTAGTAACGTAAACACGAAACGTCTACTAGTGATGTTCCATTCGCCTGGAGCGAAGAGCACAGTGGGAGTAACTAAAGAGCTCCTCACGTACGCGGTGGACAAAAAGGGAAACACCATTGGACATATACACTGGCCTGGCAAAGGTGTACGTATTTCGCTTTCATCGTTTGTCAGATCCAAGGTGGCCTGTCAGTTTGGAATTCTAAATCCGATTGAGTGTGTGCCATTATATGCTCGACAATCGTATCGATGCTTTGGTCGAACATTCTCTGTCATTCCATCTTGGCGTCACGTTACTCCTTATATTTCAGGTGCGCTATTTTACAGAATCATCCACAAAGGTTTCAAGGCGTTGTTCGGAACATTCGTAAATATTTTCTGGTTATGGTTAAGACAAATTTGGCATGGAGACGGCTCTAATAGCGCATTGTCTATGCCGGGCACTTGATCTCCATATACTTTTAGTACAAATAACAATTTTTTATAAATTAGCCGAAAGTTCTCATAAGGTTTATTCCTGGTCCGTTCCATACGGATTTCGGGCGGCAAGGTAATCCTCTGGGCGCTTAAATGCGATGTATCTGTGGAATATCAGAACATAAATATAGAACATCAAAAGCGTTAATTTAGTTAATCGTCGGCTTGTGGCAACATTGCGTTCATGAGAGCGACTTATAACATTTACTTTTTTCACTACACAAACGAAAAATCATCATTATATGGCGCGTTTCTTCTTCCTATGTAAATAATGGATGTAGAGCTTTTGTTTGGCCTGTTGAGCACAGAACTTGGGCTATTAATCTCCTTTTCTTGAATATTACTAAAAATTATTGTTTAGTTCAAATAAATACAATGTCTATTTCATAGCTAAAATTATTCTTGTTAATTTTATTTAGTGAAGTGAAGTGTTAAAAAATCAGTGGACACGATTAATGTGTCGACGTAAGTCGCATCTTTTATCTTTATCTGACTCGATAATTCAGGGTCAGTGACTCCTCTTACGCCGTTCTGTGGTGCAGACATTGCGTCAGATTTACTCTGAGTGTTGCCAGATGTTAAGTAAATTCACAGATATGCGATATTTTGAAGTCTAGCTAAAATAAATGTGGTGATAGAGGTACCATTGTCAGTAGTGAAAAAGATCCTTTACATATCTCGCTGAAGAAGGCCATCATTGGCCGAGCACCTTGTACCAGGGGGCGCATAGTGTCGATGGATTTGATGGCAGACTTCTTCACCAAGTCATTCAATATACCATTTCTTCTTCTTCTTACATAACTTGCAAAGAGCAGCACAAGTCTAATGGAGATAAGTCAATATTTGACAGTTCCGTCATTAAATTCGTAGATTTGGTGTTATTTTTTAGGAGTACGAGTGTTTGCAGAACATTGTGGTGTTACACGACTTTAGAAGTACTACTTCTTACATAATTTGCAAAGAGCAGCACAAGCCTAATGGAGATAGGTACGTGTGAACATTATGTTGATACAACAGTATCACTTTGGTAGGCATTGGTGGATAAATGAGTCAAAAGTGTGCACTAAGACTACGTGATTTTGGCGACAAACAAAGCAATGTAAAAATGTAGGTTTGACTCTTTCTAATCCATTCGAATCGGTTGGTAGATACAGTTGTCAACATTTTCTTGAGGTTTTGTAATTTCTGCACAATCAAGGTTTGCCCATAGCATTTCATTTAGAGTTCGTTGTCGGAAAGGTTAAGGCCGATTTTCCTGTGCTATGCAAGGGTCGCCTTTGAAACACGCTTTCAGCTAGGGCTTAGCAGGATTTTTATAAAATCCAGATACGTGGCAGGCTTTTTTCGAGGCCTCGGGGCGTTTTATGGGAACGCGTTCAAAGGTCCAGCTATAACTCTTCCTGTTTGAAGTTCCTCGTGATGGCAAAAATACATAAATATCCTGCGAGACAGAAACTTTGTTGAAGGTGTTATTGGCTCAATTTGGTGGCTTTACCCGAAAACATGTGAAGGAGGTTGTCTCTTATCGTGTTTTTATACATGGTATAGGCATAGTACGTGAATATCGGTTGACCTGTGAGAGAGAAACTTGGAGATGTTATCGGTTATATTTGATTTTTTACTTTAAGTCTCTTGTAAAATTAATACATTCAACGTATGTTTCCAAGACACATGATGTACATTCAAGAGCATTTATACGATTTTCAAAAACCGTTCCAAAAGCATAATCACATAGTTTTTGAAAATAACATTTTTATCAGCGAAAATCAAATGTGTAGTCCTTTCATCTTCAAAAAATGTTCGGAATGGGTAACTTCTTTGAGTTACATTACATGACTGCAATGTTCTTTTAATAAGCTGCCGATTGTTAAATATACGTCAGCATAATTCTTGGTATGCGGTTGGACTCAGATAAAATCACTAGTGTTTGAGTTCTTAAGCTTTTAATAGAACAACACACCAAAATTAAGGAAAACTATCACATCATCCTTGGAAACAAAAGACAAACAGTGGGCTAGTTCCATATTGCCACTAAGAGTACTGATTTGATGTAACAACTAAAACAATCAAAACAGTATGAATCAGCTTCAAGCGTAATAGAGAAAAACAACTATAACAATAACATAAACAAACAACTATCACTCCTTAAGACCGAATCTGCAAAACTGATCGAAAATATCTCCACCATGTTGAATACACAGCCGTAGTCTTTGGATAAATAACCGTTGCACATCCCTCAACAGGTGTTCCCTTATGTTCAGAAAAGCATCCTTAATCCTTTTCTTCATATTTTCCGGGGTGGTTGGTGGATATCTATAAACCTCTTGCTTAACGTAGCCCCATAGAAAGAAGTCCATCGGTGTCATATCTGGTCATATAGGCCCATTACGACCGATCCAACGATTTTTATCCCAGGTGTCCAAATAGTTACGCACACGATTATGATAAAGCGCCGTCATGTTGGAAGTACATATGTATCCGAGTTTGAAGGTTGACATCCTCCAAAAGCAAAGGCAAATGCTCGATGAAAAAATTCTGTTCAGTATTCTGTACCTGTTAATCTGTTGTCGAAAAAGAAATGCCCGATAACTTGTCTGTCAATAACTCCTCTCCAAACATTCAAGCTCCATTTATTTTTGGAAATCTATTTGCCTAACCTAGTAAGGGTTTTCCATCGCATAATAGTGCATGTTATGCCTGTTGACAACACCTATGCTGTTAGAAGTTGCCTCATCGCTAAAAGTGGAAGGAAAGTAGTGTCTTCACTCACTTTATTTAGCATTATTCTACTAAACTCCATTCGAGCTGCGAAATCCTGAGGACGAAGGCCTTGATGCAAGCATAGCTGATATGGATGGTACCTATACTTGTGAATAATCCTTTGGACAGAGGTTCTGCGTATATCAGTTTCTGCTCTAATTTGCCGTACACTTGAATGGGGATTTTCCTGCAACTTTAATAGCACCTCCAACTGATTCGCCTCATTGGTGACACTTGGATTATTTATACATTTTTTACTATATTCCACTGCTCCACTTGATTCAAAACGTTCCCGTAGTGTGGAAAATGTTTCCTGCCTTAGATGTCGCATATTAAGGTATCGTTGCTTGTAAATGCGAGATGCTACGAAACTATTTCTTTGGGCGTCGCCCAAAACGAACACCATATTCACCATTTCTTCTTTAGGAAAATTCACTTTCAACACGTTTTTATTATAATGCTCACAAAGCTAATTTTGAAAGTTTGTAACTAATCAAAAATGTATGTGTTTCCAAGGATGATGCGATATTTTAGGGAGTTAGGCCGTACTAATAACCGAAAAAATAGCCGTAAAACCCTTATGTATCAGTATAAAAAAAAGCTTATAAAAAATTGAATCCAAACTTGCACAAATATTCAGGGTAATGCATTTGAAATTTTTTAGAAAAACTACAATTTGCATTTATGACCACCCTGTATGAACAAAAATTAAAATTAGAACAAGTAATAAATAGGATATAAGCTGAGGTGTGTAAGTCTTTTTTGATACAAAATTCAGCGCACCAAATTTCATAATGGCGGACTGAGGGGTTGCCGAAGTGGGGGGTTTTTCTAGACAAAACACCTTATTACCCCTATGATATACCAAAACCCCATAGTATGTTGTATCAATTTTTTTCTTTTAAATTGGTTTGAACAAATGTGCTATAAAAGTTGAGGCATTCCATTTCAAAAATCACAACTTTGATATGTAGGTCGAAATTGGGACACCCTGTATAATGGCCAATATTTTATAAATGTGCCCTCAAATGGCATTTATAACATAATATTAATAGATTTTCCCAAAATGTATTTGTTTATGAGTAATATTCCGTCCACACATGGATGGGCCACCCTGTATATATAGGTGTATATATATTTGTAAATGCTATTTTCGAACATCTTGTTCACATTGCGTCTTCGAAAAAAAAGTTGATTTTCGAAATTCATCAAAAAACAGTAGTTTCAGGAAAATACAAAGAACCTTCCTTTGAATTTTACCAAGGTTTTGGAAACACCTTGTGTACCCTTTTACTTAAGGTATCATGACTGGAGGACATAACCTCATTTCAGTGTGTAAGAGGGAAAATGTGAGAAAAAGAATATAATAGCCTCCAGACTCGTAACAAACCAAATTTGTTTCGCAAGGTAAGTGATGATTTCAGTTTCTCCGTGTATCTCTAAATGAAACCCAGGCTCATATAACCAAAGGTAGAACTTTTTTGCTGTATATTAATTAATACCTTTTGCAATATTAAGGCAACGTTTTTATTTGCTGCATAATACACGTACGTATTTTGGTCGTTCTCTCTAACAATGCTTTTTTAACAGTTTCGAACGATTAAAGAATTTCGGCGCGTAGCATAGCTAGGTACGAGTATCATCATATCACTAATTTGTTTAGTTGCTGATTGACAGTACATATTTAGTAGGCAGAAATTCCTTGTTACAAACACCAAATAGCAACAATTTTTGATTAACCATAAGCAGTTGTTTTATCGTTCAATTTACAACTAGCTTTTAGGTGAATTTTAGCTCTTCTGTGCCATACATATTTAGACACTTAAACTTAATCGAAACGTACTTAACAACGTAACAACTGTCCGGATAAGTTTCAGTGGTCAATTATGTCTTAAAGATACAGGATGTCAAACACTTTTTGAGAAGAAATTGAGGGTTTGGTTAAGTGGTCAACCCCGTACTCAAATGCATAAACAAGTCATTTTAAATAAATAATATTATTATACGGGGACAATTATTTTTTATACTTTCTATATTCTAGAAATGTACATTTAGTACATGTACATTTAGTGAAAAATTCATGTTGAGTAATGTAAGTCCCTACATAATTTTTTAACTGCACATTATCCAAATATTTTTTATGTACTCATACAATAATTTTAATAATTGTAATAACCGATACACATGCAATGCCTTCTATGGGGTTTCATGTTTATTTACTTTATAGGTCCTTGTAAATAAATATTATTATTATCTATCGATTTCTCGTAAACTTAGTTCATCCGTCAGCCGGCTTAGTTGGAATTTGTTGAATTTTAGCGAGTACAGGTATAGCGTTGCGAATTTAGGCTAAACAGAAGCATAAGCTAGGTTCGAACATCAAATTGCGGTTTAGCTGATTACTATACCTACATTAACTGACCTTTTCGCGGATGTTTTTTCCAATAATACATCATTTGGGAACATACAGGTATAATTTAAAGCTGATTGAAAATTACAAAAGATAACTTCAGAAATGGCGATAACTAAAAAACCAAGCAAAATCGAATAAGGATATATGTATGATATTTCCTATTGGAAATGACCCCCTTTATCAGTCCCTTTCGTTGGATCCATGACTTTTGGGACACCATGTATATGAAGCTTTATCGAATATGAGAAGCTGTACATATGGGTGCCTGACTTTCTCTCTGGCCGCAAGATATCCGTCGCAATTGCCGTGTTCTCCTCTTCATCCCACAACGTCAACACGTGGTGTTCCCCATGGATCGGTCGTGGCTCCGATACTGTTGCTCTTATATATAGACCTCAATTCCTATATAATCAATCCATTCCACAGCTTTGTTGATGACAGCACTCTACATGGAGGAATTCAGAGCGACAAGCCGATCTCTGCCGGTGAGCTGTAAAAAAGAAGACTACCAGGACTTCCTCTCTGACGAGAGACCTGGAGGTTATCATTGCTTGGAGACGCAACAATCTTGTACAGTTTAATGCTTCCACATAGTGCTGTATGTACCTTGACGCACAAAAAGCATCCTAGCGCTCATCCGTTCATTTCGGCTGGTCGGAGTCCAGATCACCGTGGACTTGATCTGGCACGAACACTACTCGTCAATAGCGGCAGCTGCTGGGAAAAAGCTACGCTATTTTTTTTAGTGCTAAGGACCACTTTTCTCAACATGACCGCCGCACTCTATATATATCATACTTCAGTTCAGAATATTGAAGAATTGCGTGACCGAATCACAGTGGCTGCCGATAATTTGAGACTTCAGGCATAGCAGGAACGAGGTGTATTTGAGTTAGTGCGCCGAAATTCGATTAGACACGCCCAAGCTTGCATTGTAGTCAATTTTGAACAGGTTTTATATGTAAGTGAACTGTTAAACTGTATTATTTTATTATGTTTTTTGAGAAATACACTTCTTTGGTAACGGTGCATATGTGGTTAAAATTTGTCGGATAAGTTGTGAAACACCCTGAATACTGACCAAACCAAAGACTTGGCGTTCGAGAAGCAATTGATAACGTCTAACCACGTACTATTGTTTGTCGAAAGGTGAGTGCAGTGTTGCCAAATAGAGAACCTTTTTTAGATGAATTCATTGTCCATTACTTGTAGCGCAAAACGAACCTTTTTGTGTTAAAAATTGCACATTTATTCATGGTGGGGATATTTATCACCCATTTGCATTCATGCAATGTGTACGTTGTACGGTACAACATTTATATGAAATTGTATCGATCATAGCAATCACAAAAGATAACCGACGTTTTAATAATCTTTCACATTAACTTATGTATCTCATAGTAAAATAGTATTCTTAGGCCCGGTTTTTCAGTCGCTATTTAACATTCAAGTTTGATAACTATAACTTGCAAGTTAACTACTAATTGAACATGAATTCGTTTTTCAAGTAATAGTTAATTAACCGGTAACTGTTGATTTGGCAATGCTGATTCTACATCTGATCTATCGTGTTATATGGATTTTTTGACGGCTGATGTTTCTGTCTCGTGTTATCTGTGGCAACTCATGTCACTGTGGAGGTATCGCGGTATAACTAAAAAACTTCAGTCACCTGGTTAAATTTACCTCCCTTACCTACCGTTTTAGGAAAAAACGTGTTATTGCAAAACGCGTAGCGAGAGCTAACTCCTTGATAGGAGTAAGGTCACAGTTAATCTGCTATTGACAAACCGAGCATATTAAGCTCAACTAGTTATTAGATCTGGTATTCATATTTTAGCAAATGCGGAGTTTCGAGCAAGTTTTTTTAAAAAAAACTTTGAAATACTTTGACAAAACAAATTTATTGAGACCGTTTCATTACAATGGCAAATGAGTAAAAGCTGAATACAGTAGATGCGACACATAGTTATCTCAACGGACGGAAATGCTGACTCTGGATACTCTTGCTGTACGCGAATGCAATTCCAGTGGCGTAACTCGCGTGCTGAATCAAATATATTCTAAAAGTGTGCAACGTACTTTGGGAAAATGAATACAGGGAATACGCAACAACAAGACGACTGTTATAGCTCTTTTTACGGTTTTCAGCGGAACACAGTGAAATTGCAGGAATTATTTCCATACATCCAGCTCACAGATATACAATTTCTAGCTTTGTTCCACCGCCTTGAACATTTTCTTGTATGAGTCTTCCATATTTATGCTTGTCACTGTCAGTATGTCTAGGGCCCGTATCGTCAGTCGTCCCTACAATTGTAGGGCGCCTTTATGGCCTCCTTGATTGTCATAGTTTTCTACTTCTCCGTGTCCGGGCTCTATTTTGAGGTTATGTCACAAACATCTATTTGAATCAAATTGTGCTTGCTTTTGAGTGATATCATGTTTTTTCAGCCTGAAATTTCCAACAATTTAAAAAGAAAACATATCTTTACAATACGAGAGCGCTGATGCTGACACGGGACAAGTGTAATCTAGAAATTTTTGAAGGAGAGAAACGAGTATGACAAGGAGGCCATAAACGCGCCCTACAATTGTAGGGACGACTGACGATACAGGCCTTAAGTGGATCGTCATGGGTGTGCGATGTGAGTTTACCTCTAGTTGATCTCCGATTTAAGACAGCATTGTCTGAAGATATTTTAATGACGATAATCTGTTCATTTTTTGGACTATTTTCAAGAAGTGAATAAAAACAACGGTATTTTGTTACACATTTGTGTGTGTGCGAAAGCAAGAAGCTACAACTTTAAGGATTGGCTTCTGAAATGTGCAATTTCCCTAGGAATGTTAAGAGATTTTGGCCTACAGCCATCATACGTCCATGGAGCAACAGATTCAAACATTTTAGCAACAATAATTGGTTTTTTGTATCAAGGCTGATTTTGCCGCTGCAAAAAATAAATCCACAACTAAACAAGTAGCGCAAACACGTTGTTCTTCTGAAGTGAATATTCGCATTTGGTATTTTAAGCAACATCTTAAAAACAGAAAAATGTTGCGAGTAGGCAGCTATCAGTAAACAGTTCATTCATTGATAATATTCTGGTTTCATGACATAGCAGTCGGACGGTACAATACAGGAAAAAGTCATTCAGAACTTTGGCGGGCAGTGTATAAATGCAAGTATATCGACCTTCCGCAAAAATGGGTCATCTGAAGATCCAATCTTCTATTACAGATAAAAGGAACTTTTATCTACCCGGATACATACACTTATGGTTATCACAGTAAAACTCCCGACAGAAAAGATAATAAAGGAAAAATTGTGGATGAACATATTTGGGCGATGGCCCATTCCGTCCTTAATTTTCACTCGGCTACGTATAAGTGTCGAATAATTATCGTAATTTTATTTGGATAGGTGTTCCGAAGCTGTTTCGAAGCTGTTTGCGGTACAAGCCCAAGCCGAGGACGGAGTGCAATTCTACATTTTTGTTCGTTTTCTGTTCGCTCTTTCAGCTGCAATTTCAACGTACGATAGTTCTGTATCGTTCTAGGTAATTTATCGGTCTCTGCTCTCTTCTGGCAAATGTAACCAGCAGCTGGAAAGCTTATACATACGAGAAAATTGCCGGTCTACACTGTCTAGTAATGGATCACATGTTGAGGATTGTGCATATATGGAGTCAACTATCCTGACCATTATACAGATTCGAGCTATGCCATAATTACAAATTTTGATGCAGCTTTCATACTAAAGTTAGTTCAAAGAATGGCAATTGCTATCATACTTTGATTCGGAAGTGTCACAAGGGTGTGTTTGAGAACCCACCCTCTACCTTCTGTATACTCCAGATCCATAAACTGCATGTTATGTATGCCTAGAAACATTTTCAGACGATATGGCTATTTTGGAATCCCATAAGGATCCGAACTAGGATAGCAAATCTCCAGAGAACCTTGATCCAAATTGAGGACTGGCTAAAGGAATGCCGCATAAAGGTTAATGAATACTCCACCATGGCTAATACATATCCCAGAAATCAACACATCTCTCAGCTTATACCCAAAAGCAGATACCAACCATTCGTTCATCCAGGGAAAATACAACGAAGTCATTTCCAGATACAAAAAATACACTCTTATCTTCACGGAAGTCAACAAACGGAGTTGCCGCAGTAGCTGTCACAGTGGATCAAGATGCTTCCATAAAACTTTCCTCCCATTGCAGTGACTGCCGAATCTGTGGCTATTAAGGAAGCACTGAAAATGGTCACATGGTCACTGGAGAACAACCACATACTAATCGTGACGGATTCCATGAGTACATTTTCAATCCTACAACAGATGTACTCCAAAGACCCTATAATCATAAAAATTAAGGAGCAAATAAACCAACTAAACGTCTTGGGCAAAACAGTAAAATTCATGTGGATGCCTTCACACACTGGAATCCCAGGAAACGAAAAAGCTGATCTAGCTGCTGCTCGTGCAATCTCAAACAATGCGCCCGTAATGCACAACACCCCATACCATGACCTTAAAGCGCTCATCAGAGAATTCATACAAAATCAGTGGCAAACACAATGGATCTCTACACCAAGCAAGCTCTGCGGGATACTGCCCAAAATCGGCATTAAACTTGATCCGCCAGAAAGCAGAAGAGATCAAATCGCACTCACCAGACTTCGATCGGACATACCCTATTCACCCACAGCCATCTCTTCGAAAGAAAAACCCGCCGAATTGCTCAACCTGCAACATTCCTTTATAGGTGGAACATGTACTTGTGCAGTGTCCAATGTACCAAACGCAAAGACTACAGTGTAATGTGAACCCCAACATATCAAGTGTTTGCGCTCAGGTTACGGCACCGTATTGCGTTTCTTGAAGAATGTTAAAATGTATTATCTACTGTAGAACATCACTATATTTTTTGTACTCCCACAGAACCGTACACCGCTAATAACCCTGCGTGGTTGAAGCGGTTTGTTTCAAATAAAAAAAAAGCTTAAGTCCAAACATATGAAATTCACATTATGTAGGAAAACCTGTTCATAGGTAACTATCAATAACTTACAAATGCCACAGTCAAATCATACAAAGTATCTCGGGATCCATTTAGTCAAAAGGCTTACATGACAAATATATATTTCCCTAAAACGAAACAAACTAATATCAAACTAGCACTAGTTGTACCAGTACCTAAGAAACGCCAACCAGCAGAAAAAAGTAAAACAAAATACTGTCAAAGTATGAGATGACAGCTTGTCATTGAAACATCACCAGCTTATTAAATATTGAGAAATTACATATAATTCAGTCAAAATTTAAAAAAGTGTCTGATTTTTTAATAAAATTCATGTTTTTTTTTTTTAATATTGTCAATTGCTTATTCACGTTTGTATTATTTTCTTAAACTGATATGCGATTTTACTGATTTAACAACACCTACCGTGTGTGTGTTCCTATGAACTTATATATATACGTGAGCAGTAGTCATTGCCATTGCCAACGACCAGTTGGGCAAAAAATTCAATTAATTGTTAATTGGGAAATTGGCAAACTTTTAGGCTTTAGTTAACTCGTTTGACGATAAAATCAAGCGTTTGGCATTCTCTATGGAGCCTTCATCAGGATCAGAAAACACAATTGTGATGCTAGCAACCAATACAGGAACGACCTAAATTATCAAAAAACTTACTCGTCGTTGAGGTTGCAGCCAAATGGTGTTTCAAAACGAACGTAGAGATGGGAGCACTTGTTACAGATATAAAAAAAATATAAAAACCGTCCGATTGTTTTTTCCTTATACCGAATTCAACGACACTATTTACCGATTCCGTTTTTTTTGCCGGTTCGGGCACACTGCAGATCACTTCAAAAGCAATTTATATCCCAGACGTGTGATAATAGAAATAATAAGAAAATATATCAATGTTTGGAGATATATTTTCCAAAATAGGTATTTTTGATTCTGACTTTTAATATCTAGACGATGAATAATAGGTGTATGCGGATACATTTACAAATATTGATGTTTTAGGACCCAGAAATGCAGACTGTGCTGTTTGTTTACATTTAGTGTGGATTTCTAGATCATAAATTGGCAAACATTGTTTTTGATGTAACAAAAGATGAACCAGTTGGAATACGGTTTATATCCTATTTTTGCAAATAACCAAAATCGGTATATTTCTACAGGTACGTATTATGTACAACACCCTGTACGTGATATAGGGACAAAACTAGATTGCCGTGCATGGACAGTCTTCAAAAACAGTGAAAACATCCTATTAAATATAATAGCTAGAAAATCTGCCTATTATTTCTCACATTTTCATTGGTCCATTTAAATAACAGATCGTCTTTTGTGAAATCCGAAATTCTGTGAAAGTTAACCTAATTCTAAAGCTCAAAGACATTACATCTGTAATGCACCCTTATATATATATATAAAGCAACCGCTTTTTCGTGATTTCAGTCGATATTTCAATAGAAATTAGCGATATTAGGAGAGCTTTGACAGCTTCCGTCAAATTGCATTTCGATAAGCTGCTCCCTAATTGGTCGGAGACACCGTTAGATTTAAATATTTGTGAAATCGCCCCTTAGCCTACTATCTATAACTTCAACAATATTTAAAAATTATAAAAAACAGTAAAGTTTTAATTGTCTTCTTAATACGCAGGATGATATTTTACGAGCCTTGGATAAAAAAGGGAGTTATACCTATATCCATAGATTACTCAAAGGCCTTTGATGGTATTAACCACGAATTGTTATTACAAAAATTTGGTTACATGGGTCTTCCCCATAGAACTCAATATGTATCAGTGAACCAAAACATGTCGTCTACCTTGTTTATAAGATTCCCAAAAATTGATTCGATCCTGTGGAAGCGTCCAATATTAGTAAAATTTTACAACATGGTGTTAACGACTTGAAAAAATTTCCTACGGGTCATAATCTTAAATTTAATCCAAGTAAATCCCCGATCCTCTTGTTTTGTAATGAACTCACTTGGAAATTACTGTAGACAATCAAATGTTAGAGCTCACGGATTCTGCTAAAGTTTTTGATACCAGACTGAGGTTTATTGAACATGTAAAGAGTATTACGTAAAACATTGTGTAAGACTTTGAATCTAGCTTGAATTACTGTAATATTGTTTATTTTCCATTATTGATTATTTCACTAAAAATATTGTTCAGGTGATTCAAAATAATTGTGTGCGGCTTATATTCAGATTGCGTAAATTTGGCCACGTTTCGGCTATATCAGGTATTAAACTGGATGAAAATCAACGATTTAGTAGGATGTCACTACTTAAATTTCAGGCCTCGTTACTTTAGAGAAAAAAATTCACTTAATAATGATATACATGGCAAATGTCTAAGAAACAAAAATATTGATATACATCAACACCGTTCAGCCCTGATCAAACCTAGTTTTCCATATAGTGTTGTCATAAGAAATAATGGAATTCCTGAGGCGTATAAAGACATTTGCTTCCCGTGGCTTGTGATTTTTCCATTTTAGAAATTTCTGTATGGCTATTGTACTACTTATCGCATGTTTCGGACAGATTCGTTAAGTATAAGAGTAGCAAATGCTAAACTTCGCCAACCAGTCCGCTGCAATTTTGTAATTGTATTAATTAACACGTCTATTATTATTTTTATTATTATTACTATTATTATTGTCAAACTCAGAGGGATGTATTGGGTTATTAGCATGAATTATACAACAAGCTGTTACACTACAATGTTTTGTTAAAATCAGTTTGGACGTAGATCGTCCTGTTATTGGGCACATCTAGCAACAGAAATATTGCCATTATTCAGCTGTTCCTGAACAAGGCCCAGTGAATGATCGTCGACGCATTACAATCTGTGATTAAGCAATGACAACCCTTTCCCTACCACGGGTGAGTGCAATGTTGCTAACGATGAAAGGGCTGAAACACACTAAAATACAAAAAACCGTTTGTATGTGTGTAGTGAAGATATTAAAATGCCATTTTCCATGTCAACTGGTGATTCGACCAGGACAGTCTTAAATTGATAATATAAGCAAATAATTTAGCATCAGATAGACATCAGATGCTCTGCATGTCCTTTTTTAGTTTGTTTAGATTAGTCCTAAGAACATGCTTATTGCTTAAGCGGGCAGATTGCTTTCTATAAGGAGAAAAATAATAAAAAAATACTTCTAATGAAAATCAACAATTAAAATATTATATTTTCTCTCCTCGTTCTTAAAATGTCATATCCGCTACAAAGGTTGGTTTTCGTAAATGCTATTTGGTGCTAGTGCAGGGAAGAGTTGACTAAAACTTCAATCGAGCCGTTCTCTGAAATCTCTTAACCAGGATACTTTTCAAATACTTTGTTTACCTCAAATTTTATCATACAGAATTAGTTGTATTAACATGAATTTGTCTCCCGGGTTAATGTGTCCTCAATATTGTAAGTTTCTCGTTTTGATGGTGAGCGGCATTTCCTTTTCCTTGTTGAGCCTTCAGAGTACTATTGAGTTCTTAATTTTATCGACCCAGAAAATTCTCAGGATTCAGGATTCTACGGTGAGTCGACATTCCAAACGACAATGAGTTATGAATTATTGGTATAAGTGGTCCAATAGTATATGCAGCGGATGAAAATATTTTCAAATTGAGACCTTACAGAGCCAATTTACCGTAACTATTAATTTGTTATTTAAAAAAATCCATTTTTCACAGGAAAATGCTTAACGGTAAATTTGAAATAATAGTTAGAAGTTGAAGTCTTTGTGGCGTTTAACCCCCAGAAAAAAATTAATTCAAAAATAAATAATCGCTAGGCAGCTCTTCGAAAGAGGCCATTTTTCACAAAAAAAGCTAACAGATAGTTGCAGAAACGGTTGAACATTGTTGAATATTTTTTTTGGATATGAAGCTCCGCAAAGAATTTCACTTTTATTGCAGATGTACCGTTATGCATCTTCGAGTAAAAATAAATGTAGAAATCAACGATTTTTGAAGTTTCGCTGCAATAACCGTTACAAATTGCCCGTGTATGTCTCGTTTTGAGTATATTTTCATCACCAAAAACCTTTTCGACCAATTTCACCAATAATCCATAACTATTTGGATATACACGGAAAAGTGTTGACGATTAAAAAAATCTCGTCGAGGGGCCATTCCGCATATCCTCAAGAATATAACTCAGTTGTAAAAAAGCTTATTGATTCTTTTCGCTCAAATTCTAGATGTCCTGGTCTAAAATTCTAAGCATGGTCATCGACCTTAGTTAAAATGTTTAGTCTTGAACTTAATTAACTCCATGATGAAATAGCAAAAAATGTAATTTTTCTAGGTTTTGTTCTGATCAAGGTTAGCTCAGCTGTTCTTTTGAAGGCCAAACTAAGCCAGTCATTTACTAATTTGACAGCCTCATCTTTCTTTGGCCTGTCTCAACTCACTTACATAGGAACGTAACTAATATCAAAGCTTAAAGTTATATTTTTCAACACGATCACCTTAGATTAAAAAAAAAATTAAATGGGTCTAGCCAGTCAAACAGGCCCATATACAATTGATACATCCTCCACAGTCTCAATCCATTTGTTAACGCTAGCGTACCATTTGGCAACGCTGCTGGGCCATATTATTCAAACAGGTCATAAGCACCAGCCACGATACTATAACAACGTCCCTGTCGGCGATGTTGTTGCGTATGGAAGTCGCCGTTAGCCTGAGCATACTACTAGTAGCCTCCTGTGCAGTGGCGGCTCTTGGCAAAATAAAACAGGTGTTCTGCAAATCCGAACTTACCTATTTTTTATATGTCAGTTCGATCATGCGTTCCTTCTTGGTAGCAAATTTGTCGATCACCTTCCCGTTGAAATTTTCCATGGTCGAAATAAATTCCTTTTCAATGGACAGCATCGACAACGCTGTAAGGCGATCCTGGGGCATAGTATTTCGAAGAAAGGTCTTGATTCTTTCAATGTTGAGAAATTTCGCTCAGCCTCTGATGTTGACATAGGAGATCGTTTTGTATTTCTTTCGAAATTCCTTTGAATACTGAAGCATTTTTTATGTGTTCGCTTAAAGTTGTATCAAGCCCAGCAGAAAAACTAATCAGTCCACGATATATTCCCGGGTTTTGGGAGCTCTCGGTTTCGTCGTGGCCCCGTAGCGCCAATTCAAATGCTCCGCAAAATTTTATACCATCGATTATTTTTGACACAACGTTCTTTGTAACGGTATCATTATGCTGTTGTATATTTCTCCAATATGGTGAATCTAACTGAGCTCTGATGTTAACAGTCCCCAATAAAGCCAATTCCATCGAATTATGAAGATTTGTTTTAGAGTTTTCATGCTTTTTAATTTTTTCACTCAGGTGCACTAAATCTGTAGCACCTACCTCCGTGAAAGCTTTGTCACTGCCGAAAAGTATGCAAGGAAAGCAGAAAAGGGCATTCTTTCTGTTTCAGCCACAAATCCAGTCATTTCTGGTGTAAATTTCCCTGAAATGCCACGTATAGCCCTTGCCCCTACTAGCGCCCTGTGTTTTTATAGATATGTCCGGCAGCGGTCGACATAACACCTTCAGCTCAATTTTTTCCTCAAATGTGTATTTTCAGTATCGTTTCACGCTGATACGTATGTAAACAACATCCATTGTCTTGCACTACCCTTCTACACAGCCACAGTCAGTGAATGAGTCACTAGTCACTCAACGTAAGACCCAAAATACCTAAATAAAAAAAATTTCGCATTCAAATTTTAAACCAAGTCACGCGACAAGACCAATATGCCAATACCGCCAAGGACCGAGCACCGACCGACCAATCAGATATCGTACTTAGTATTAGATCTGTACGGATCTGTATAACTTGCAGCACATGCTTATGCTTAAATCGCGCATTTGATTTTGTAGAGAGAGACAAAAACAAGCGCGTGCGGCTTGTACCGAAGTAGTGCACAGACCCTTTTCAAGTGGCCCATGAATAATGTTACGCTGCGGTTGCGACGAAAATGACAAGTACACAATTGGACGATTATAATGCTTTTTCAGTACAAAACAGACTCGACGCCGTGTCTTGCGGGGGCAGCGTTGCCGGTATTGTTTCTGATGTGTGATAACATGGAAAATAAATAATGATCAAATTACTACTGCTTTTTTCTGTTAAGACAAAAGTTTTGGCAGTTCAGCAGCTCTGCAGAACTTAAGGGCCAGCCACCCCTGCCCGTGTGAGAATCTTATCCGAGCAGTACCTTCAAAGATTAGCGGACAGACCGACAGACAGACCGATGGAAACGAGTGACATGATTGTTCGTAATCTACATGTCATGTAACATCCAAAAAACATAACATCTCATTTTTGAAATTTATCGCGATTGTAATACTCTGTCTGTAGCCATGGGGAGTAAAAACGCTCATTTAACTTCATTGATGGGCTAAAAAGAGCACCCGTTCGTCGCCATGAACATTCGCGAAGCGTCGCCACGTTTCAGCGTTGCGAAAGCAACCAAAACATCCAAAACAAGCAAGTCATTAATCCCATCTCAGATATTGATTCACACAGCCAGCGAATGGTGGACAATGGGTCCGAAATGTTACACCCTGTCATTTCAGGGGCCGCTGATCATAAATACGGACTGCACTTTCCTATATAATTCGCCGAGGAGCCGATAATAATAAAGCCACGCCATTGCGTTGTGATAAACTTATAAAAGAACGGACCGAATCGTAAAAAGCTATATTGCGGCTGTAAAGTCGACAAGATATCCGCCACGCCCCGACGTATATATGTCATATTTGGCATCCCGCTAACGCTAAAGTTTGCGCTCGCTGTGGCAATTATGCCAGTAATAGCCGAACATAAAAATATATCATTAGAACTACCAGAAAATGACCGCTTAAATCGATAGGCGGTATGCGAAAGCAATACTGAGAAGCATGATCCAAGAACGGTGTTTTACATACTATACTTGCTGGCAAATCAAACAACTTCAACATTCAAGTGGATATGTTAACTGCAAAAAAGCTAAACCGATTTTAATAATACACGTCTTCATAATCCCACGGTACCCCATGAGTGTTTAGGCCTTAGGCCTCCGTGGTGGTTGGTGTATAAAAAAATAGACATAAACAGCTTTCAATTGAAAATTCACATTTAAATCGGTTCATCCGTTAAGGAGCTGCGATACTACTGACATACCGATACATATGTGGTAGACATACACATACATTAATACTGTTTGAAAAGGTAAGAATGTCTGACATTTTGAAAGATAGTGATCTTATTCTCTAGGGCTATGAAGTACCTATTAGGAGCTCCATTATATTGAAATGTTCAAATGCTACTTTTACGATAAAATTTAGTATTCATGCAACAATTTCATAATCTAGAATTTTAGCATCCGAAGACTGCTATATGCTCGCATACCCACGTTAAACATATGACAGCCCTGACTATGCACCATTAACTGTAAGTTCATTGCTAACCGAAAGTCAATTCTCAAATAGAGTTTTTCAACGTCAACTTTGCACAAAACGGTGGTTAAGTTATAATCAACGACAGCTTAATTAGAAAATTGTACTTCAACCAGGACGTCTAACCCATTCTTGCTTGACAGTGACATGGGTTGACACTAGACACGTTTTTAAAATGGGTAATTAAGAAATAAATGGAATTAAGTTTTTCTAAGTTAATCCAAAATTTGTACTCAGTAAGTAAGTAAGTTTCATTAACTTAAATATTTAAAACACACATGACAACAGTGCATCGATCACTCTTGTCGAAACGGCAATCGATCGCAAACGGTAACAGTGGTTAGTTATTGTTCGCGTACGTCGTCGTGTATTACAATGTTCTCGAATCAAGAGTTCGCCGACATGTTGTTAGTTTACGGTGAAGCTCGTCAGAATTCAAATCTTGCAGCTCAAATTTATCGCGACAGACTTCGCCAACGGGTACACCCAGACAGAAGGACATTTGTGCAAGTGTACCAAAGACTTCGAGATACAGGAAGTGTTCAGCCCACTAATATTCGCACTCGTCAAAGACAGGTTACTGTAGAGCAGGCTGAACAAATTTTAAATATCGTGGAAATCAATGCAGATATCAGCACTCGGGAATTAGGCCGCCGCATAGGACTATCGCATACCATAGTCCATAGAACCTATGAGAAAATTTGCTTTATCCCTACCATGTAGGCCTTGTTACCAGAAGACTATCCTCGCCGACTAACATTCTGTCAGTGGTTTTTACACAAAAACATTGAAACTCCGGATTTTTCTAGAAACATTCTAGGGACGGGTGAATGTACTTTTACGCGAGACGGGATATTAAATTTCCGTAATATTCACACGTGGGCCCAAGAAAATCCTCATACTGTTCGTGAAGATCGTAATGAAGCTTGTCTGGAAAGTGGAGGGCGACATTTTGAACATTTTGAAATACAAGAAAAGTACAGTCTGGGTTTTAAAAAGAAAAATAATGTATGTATCAAAATTGTGTTCCCTATTTATAAGTGGATTTTTTAATACGTTCAATAAACTTTCACATAGCAGGTGAAGCGCTGAGACAGTTAATGGTAAGTCCGTTTCTTTTAATTGTTTGCATTTTACGAGCACATTATCAAATAATGAAATAATACCTAAGAGCCAAAAATAACAAACTCCATCTTCATTTACACTGCGTTCCGTCGTAATTTGCGCCTGGCATTGCGGCGTTGTCAGATTTTATTTTACTTTAAGTCGCTTTTCTGTAAAAATTGCCGTTTTGACCCCCATGGTATATAAAACTTTTTGCTTCTTTTAACGTTTACACCCTGTATAATTATCTCTCGTCTATATTATTTTTTCTGAATGGCCGTAATTATAACTACTCAAGAAAATAGGGGTATGCGATCTATTTTTATACCTCACTCTTATTTGCTCTGCTAATTTCCCCTGCGAACAGAGCATGCAGTTTTAGTCAACATGATCAAATACATTCTTTATGGGACACTTCATTATCCTTAAATTAGTCCTTCATTATCAGGCTATTAGATTCTGATCCGCTCATATAACGAATGCTATAATTTACTCCTGCGATTTTTGAAGAGCGTGAGAATTATTTATAGGGTACTCAATCATTTGCTATTTATGACTGAACAACTTTTTATATTGCTCATTATTTAAGTGGCCGCTTCTCTGTTTTACAAATTTTAAGGCGATTTTCATAGAGTACTGTTTTAGCCTTTAATTAGACCATCATTATTCTGTTCGTTTTTTCAAGATCAGATGATGAATTATACAATAATGGCCTCCAGTAAGTCGACTCTGTACTTCTCACGCAAAGCTGACATCAATTCGTAAAGGATTATGTTCGGCACAATTTAGCCCTTCTGATAAAAAAGTTTTCTACGAACATTCTTCTTCTTCCTACTTTATTAATAGGCTCATGCCTGTTTTACTTCGGTTTTTAGCCTCAATTCATGTTGCCTGACCATCTTTACCTCGGTCGTCCCATCGATCTTCTTCCATTTGGCGATTTGTCTCTTGCTATCCGTACTGTTCTATTTATTGTCATTCTTTCGAACATTTATAACAAAAGATTAAATGACTCGCTCCCTCTTCCTGTGAGGCTAATCCCGCATGGTTGACGATATTGACTTTTACAGCATATGTGTATAGCCTACAACAGCTGTAACGCTTCCTTTCCGCAAAAAGTCCAGAAAAGATGGAATGCAATGAAGATTCCAACTTTTCTGCACAATCACAGAAAGGGGGTTACCATTAGCTTCCGGTAGCTCAGTCGGTGGCATGAAGACATCTACAGGCGTGTAGCTGTGTGTCGACCATGGCATGGCTAGAGGATAGAAGAACAAACAGAACACAAAAATTTAACAGATTTTATTTAACAATAAAAAAAAAAGGCATTTTCATTACATTACAATTTTACAAAAATAACAAAATAAGTTTTACATCTTTGGCGCTGCTATAACGCTATCGACTTATCTTTCGCTGGTCCATTTTTACTCGACTGAAGCCAGGATGGCCAGGGGCTTGAAGGGGAGGTCCCAGTTATGAGGGGTGACCTCCATATAGTGGCTTCACAACCAGTTGTAGGCGAAGTTAAAGGCGATGGCGCTGCCAAGGTACATGCATGGGTGAAAATATTGGCCAAGGCTAGGCAAAGTGAAAGGGAAAGAGAAAGGGAAAGAGAAAGGGGGTGGCCCCAATCATTTTTGTCCTATACGGACACACATTCTGGAAAATTCTAGCACATGGTGCTATATAACCTTGTGCTACAGAGAGGAAATTTCTAGCCGTTGTTCGATCGGCGGCTCAAGTGAAAAAAAAGCGCGAGGAAGATCGCAGATCAGGAACTCCGCATCAAGCGCTCCAAGCGGAAAATTTTCCAAGCAAAAAAGCTAGAGATGGGATTAATGAAATGATAATCGAGAAGTGATTTAATAAATACGATCGGACGGTGAAACCGTTACACAGCACGGAAGTGACTACTGACTGCGACGCATCACGCACGACCGCAGCAGGACCACGACCCACTTATCGACACGCGACTGTTGTAGATATTTAAGTTATAAGCGTATGATCAGTAAAACATATCTAGCAGGTGCGTAGAATTATTGGGGTTAAAGGCCTATAAATATGCCAACGTGGAAACTTACCCTCTCCCACCGCCTCTAAATCCTAACCCACTTACCCCAATTTTCAGTACCTACAAAAATGTTTCCGAAAATAGGCATGAGCATCTGAAACGTCAAAAAACGAAGTTTTAGCAATTTGTTTTTGTTTTTGACCTTTTCCTAAGCCGATTTTCAACTACAGAGTCTTGTCACCCTTGTGTGAAAATTTCATCCTAATTCGAGTGGTAATTTCCAAGTTATAGACGGTCCAAGCATTAGCAGACAGACAGACCAACAGAGAGATCGACAGACAGACGGAAAGTCCGACAAACAGATCAACGGAAATGGTAACTCTTTAGCATAGATTCATTTCATGTAGAACAACGAATGAAAGCTCAGCAACAATCCTCTATCCAGGATATATGGACTGTCGAAGTGAGACCGTGCTGAGAAGTTGCTAGAAAGCACGAAACAGCAGCATCGTCTATGATCGGACGGACGAAAACTGTATCACTTGTTAGTTCAATAGCGTGTAGACCGTATCTACGGTACCTCCAGAGTCGGCGGCATCTAGCGGCCACAGTGGTGACCCGTGCTGACAAATGTGATTTAGGATACAGTTACCGCAGGCATGATGGTCGATTATGGGAATGAATAGCACTTTGTGTTGTCTTATTTCAATACACCTTTATAATCTGAGTTGTTTATATTTCGTTTGATGTTCTACACGAAACCAGCCCTGCACCATGCTAAGGAGTTGTCAAATAGCACGAAACAGCTGTCCATGGTTGGCAGTTGTGGTCGGGTGCAGGAAAGCTATATCACAAGAGAGCAAACTTCCATCAGAGAAGCTTTACAGAGCTGTGGCTGAATTTCTCTGTGGCCGCAAGATATCCATCGTAATTAACGGGTTCTCCTCTTCATCTCATACCGTCAATGCGGGTGTTCCTCAGGGATTGATCTTGACTGTTCCTCTTACACATCAACGGAATACATTTCTTGTACGATCAACCCAATCCACAGCTTTACAGATGATAGTACTCTAGATGCACAAATTTAGGGCGACAAGCCAATCTTTGTCGGTGAGCTGGAAAAAAAAAGAAGGCTAGTTCTCTGCACAAAAGACTGCTTGGGGATGCAACAACCTTGTACAATTTAATGCTTCGAAAACAGTACTGTGCCTCGACGAACAAAAAGCGTGCTAGCGCTCACCCGGTTTCGATGCATGGCCGAGTTCTGCCAAAGAGCCTCACCGTGATGAACTTCATACATCCAGAACTGGCCGATACAACCGCTCCTTTGTCCCAAGTGTGTCGAGATTATGGAACAATCTACAAGAGGAAGATTTACGCAGTTCAAAAATCGGATTTACAAAATTTCCTGGGGATCCTCATAGCAGTCGCGGTGTCATGGCATTTAGGCTTCTTCTCAGGCGGCTGGTTCGGTATAAAAAATAATTCGAAATAAATCACGTCAGTTTGGATTTATCATTACAAAGCAGCATTCTAATGCTATAAATGAATTTATTTCTGTTATACTTTTTGTGAAGAAAAGCTACCTATTCCCTGGAGAAATAGTATTTAATGTAATTCCCTTTATCGCTGCCGTCCAATATGTGCAACGACTTCGAGAAACTATAGCAAGCTGGTTAACTAAGCGCATTTGTGCAGTGAAGATTTCAGGACAAATGGTCCTCTTCACGGAATATTCAATAAATTTAGAAATTTTGGGTCGACCTGTTTGACATCATTTCATTTGGGAGACATTCTATAACGATTGCAAATTATAAATTGATTAAGCTCCAGATGAGACGTGGCCCACTCATAAATGGAATGTGGAGATTAAAAATATTTTGCTCCATTCATCAACACCACCCCTGATTATCGAAAATAAGTGGAGGTTATTTAAAACCCCCAATCCGCCAAGCGTTTTCCGTAGCGCGTTCGCGTTCCGCTTGATTGAGAAGATATTTAATGCTATCCATTTACTTCTCCCAACACAACATTACGAGGTCTCCCCCGCAGTTCCTCACAATTTTTTACTCTTATTTGCCAACGGACGATATTAGTTGATTTCGGGGAAATTTATGAATCGCTCTCCCTCTTCTTTTCTTTTCTATTCTCCCGAGGTTCCGTTATAAATAACTCGGTCGTCTTAAAATTCTTGTCGTTCTCTAAAATATAGTGTTGTTCCAATTTTATCCGGAGGGTGATTTACGTAAAATATGGATACGATATTGTTATGTGGGAATGCCCACATGTGAAGAAGCATCTTGAGCGTAAGAGGTTATCTTTCTTTTTGGCAGCCCGCTGTTTTTCTTGATAGAAACGAGGCGATCACTCGTCAGGTGGGAAATCTATGCTAACCTATTTTTTTTCTTCGCAGTTTTACATCTTGCGTATCAGAAAGCAGGAACTGTAATACATTCTAAGTGAAGAGATGGTTATAGAGCGTTTAAGAAGTATCAGAAAAACTTTGTTATTCCATACTCAGAAGTGGGATAGGCTTAGGGGGGAATAGTTATCAGATTCGACAGCAAAGTCGCAAACAAAACACTGAATCACTTTGATTAATAATTTACAATGTGGTAGAGCGCAGAGCAGAATGATAACGAAGGTGCCTAATATTTAGAGTTAATAGGGGAGACAGAAATACCGGAATAGGCACCTGAAGGTTAGGCAGTTAAAGTATGATTAAGTACCCTGTAAATGATACACACTCTCCTTAAAAGACCAGATATTAAATTATAGCACTTGGCAAATGAGCTAATCGAATATAACAGCCTGATAATGGATGACTAATAATTAAAGGATAATTAAAAGAGTTTTATAATACTTTTATTTTATTTGGCAGGACATTACATTACGAAATACCATGTTACTCATTTCTGGTCCTTAGCCCTTCTATTGATTGGAAAGTACTGCTTGGATTTGGATTGAATATTCACGCAAGGTTACTTCTCCGTCAAGGACGAAAAAGCTTTGTAGCTTTTGTTAATCGTTCCAGCGGTGGCAGAAAAAAAGAGAAAAACGAAAAAAAAAATCGCTCAAATTTCGTTCTCTCACGGTCCAGATGATTATTGATCATTTTTGCAAACCTTTTCAAAAACATTTGTAAAAAATATGGGTGATGAGTTGTAGGGGGGAGCCTTTGGGTGTATATTCTTGCAACCTCCATAGCTCTACGCTCCTATCAGACACCTTTCACACATCATATGTTTGCTCGTATGTAGGGAAATATTTTCAGCAGACCTATCAGTCGCACTTGCCGTGCGACGTGGGGTTGTATATGTAAATATCGCATTTTTCGTGGCAGAGCCATGTGATTTTTAAAAGCAGGTAGTAGATACGAGGTAGGTGGGTGCGGTATTATATATTATATGCTTGAAGTGTAATTTAGTGAGGTTACTTCATTTCGTGAGTTAATATTATACAGTATATACAGGGTGTTCCCTAATGATATGGTAATATTTAAGGGTGTGAATCTACATGAAAAATTAATATTAGTTTGTCTATTATAAGGACAACTGCAATCTCCACTTGAGGGTAATCAAGGGTGAGTTACTTTTTATTTAAATTCCGGGGATTGAACAACCAACCCTCTATCTACTCTCAGCCCTCGAGTGTCGACTATAAAGGTAGGCCTTAGTCTACGGCGTAAATATCACAGTTACAAAGAAGACAACCTATTTAAGAAAATGTCCGTGTTAACAATAGTTACCGTATAGCGTTTAGAAGTAAACAACAGAGCAGATAGAAGCTGTGTCTAGAAGATTTACTGAAGCACACACTCCCCACATTCCATAACAAAAATTACTCATCCTTCTTAATCTTTTTGAGCAACCCACATAACTTTTTGCGCCATCCTCATATCGATAAGCCATTAGGTAAGTGGAAGACAAAGTTTTGCGAAGTTCAAGAATGTGGGAGAGCTCTTTCGCTAATGTTGGATTTATTGGAAGATGTATAAAATATATCCCAAAAGTTTTTTCACGCTTCGAAAAAGTGTTTCCGATATATGTGAGTAGTGTGAATAATCTGGTGAGCCATCTTTTGTGGTAGCTATGAGAGAATTGATGAAATACGGTTTAATATTCACCAAAATATTTCACGGAGTAGATCATAGGTCATAGTATAGTTTCCATGTACAATTATAAAGCGATTCGCAGGATATAACATAAAAACATTTGCAGTCCATACATGAGCGTTCATTACTGCCATTCAGTTCTGTGTTAGGAGGGTCCAGACTAAATGGACTGAAATGAACACAGATAAACGTACCATACACCTCACCGCTAGATGGGCTATCAGGAGCCTCATACACTTCTTAGCAGATGTTCTGATGACGTTCTCTTGTACGACGTCTTCGACAATGCGATAGTAAGGTGCAGACAAGTAAATATTGCTTCATCAAAGGATGCAATCGTCAGAGTAATACAAAACCAAATTTAAGAACATCACTTGATATATAGGGTGTAAACGTTATGGTAGTCATTATTGGAATGGGTAACAGGGGCGCCAAAACAAGTCAAAATATTCGTATGACTCATGGTCCAAAAGTTAATAGATTTTTGTCTAAATGGCCTTATAGTTTACAACTTTAAATGCTTTAAATCGACCACAATCACCACAATTTTACTAATTTTTATAATATAATCTAAAACGTTTTTAAATTGGGTAATTAACAAATAAATGGTATTATGTTTTTCTAAGTTAAGCCAAAATTTGTAGTTTGTAGTCGAGATACACGAAGTGTTCAGCCTACTAATATTCGCACTTGTGAAAGACAGGTTACTGTAGAGTAGGAGGAACAAATTTTAAATATCGTGGAAATCAATGCAGATACCAGCACTCTGGAATTAGGCCGCCGTGTAGGAATATTGCATACCATAGTCCATAGAATCCGGGAAAATTTGCTTTATCCCCACCATGTACAACGAGTGCAGGCCTTGTTACCAGAAGACTATCCTCGCAGACTAACATTTTGTCAGTGGTTTTTGCACAAAAACATTGAACATGCGGATTTTTTTAAAAACATTCTAGCGACGTTCGAATGTACTTCTACGCGACACGGGATATTAAATTTCCGTAATACTCACACGTGGGACCAAGAAAATCCTGATACCATTTGTGAAGGTCATTTCCAACAACGTTTTAAAATAAATATTTGGGCGAGTATTCCTGACGATCGGGTAATTGGCCCTTTCGAGTTACCCCCAAAGTTGTCAGGAGAAAGATACCGTAGCTTTCTCGCCAATAACCTACCAGAACTTTTGGAACAGATATTAGACAACATGCCATTACAACGGAGACAGAATTTGTGGTTTCTTCATGACGGGGCACCACCACACATGTTTAGAGGCGTCATTCAGTATTTGAATGAACATTATCCAAATCGCTGGATCGGTCGAAATGCCACCAAGATCTCCTGACCTCAATCCGATGGATTTCTGGTATTGGAGAGAACTTAAAGGGATGGTTTATGGGGCTGGTCCAATAACAACTGAAGCACAACTTCGCGAAAAAAAATTTAATGCGGCTGAAATAATAATTGGACAACTTCAAGGACCCACAGTAAGAAGAAACTGGGTTCGTCGTAACGAGGCTTGCGTGGAAGGTGAGGACGACATTTTGAACACCTTCTTTGAATACAAAAAAAGTGCAGTGTGGGTTTTAAAAAAACAATATATGTATCAAAATTGTGTTCCCTATTTATAAGTGGATTTTTTTAATACGTTCAATAAACTTTCAGACACCAGGTGAAGTGCTGAGATATTTTTTAATTGTTTGCATTTTACGAGTACATTATCAAATAATGAAATAGTACCTAAGAGCCAAAGATAACAAATTCTATCTTTATGTACACTGCGTTCCGTCGTAATTTGCGTCTGGCATTGCGGCGTTGTCAGATTTTATTTTCCTTTAAAGTCGCTTTTATCTTAAAAAAATGCCGTTTTGGCCCCCATGTTATGAAACTTTTTACTTCTTTTAACACCCTCTATCACCCATTTAAATAATGACTATCATAATGTTTACACCCTGTATATTGATTTGGTAATACCTAAATTTTTGACCAATTCACACACCTTAATAGTAGAATTATATAAGAACTAGATTAACATTATTTTTGTTATCATTTCCTAAAGGTTTTGGTGAGAAAATAATAACTTTTGATTTTGAGGGGTTAAACTGAAGGTTACGACTCTTTGCGTACTCACTAATAGATTTAAGATCCTTATTGACATCCGACTTGGCTTGTTTAAATGTTGTAGCTAAAAAAAAATATAAATTTGAGAATCATCAGCAATGTTTTACAATGGCTTGTAGATCTAAGATATATAAAATGAACAGCAGTGGTCCAAGCACAGATTCTGGCGGTACTCCAGAGGAATTATGGTCTTAGGAGACAAAACCATATCAATGTTTGCCATCTGAAATCGATTATCTAAAAAGGTCGGTAACATATTGACTGAGGTATCAGAAAATCCGAAAAATGTACACTTGGCTACCAAAAGACGATGCGTTATGGTATCAACTGCCTTAGAGAAGTTTATAAATAATTTACGAAGTGATCATCTGCTGGACCAAGGCATTAACAACGTTGCCAGCTAGACCTAATAACGCAGCTGCAGTATTATATCCGTTCCGAAATTCTCATTGTTGGAAGGGAGGGGCGGGTCAACATTTTAGATGTATGTAGATCATCGTTGATCTGAAGTACATTTTTTCGAGTAATTTTGACAATACGATAATATACTAATTGGTGTTAAGTCAGAGTAAGAATCGGGCTTATTAGTTTTAGCAAGAGGTAGTACCACTGCTTCTTCCAAGAGTGAAACACGCCTTTTTCTGAGCACGTATTGATAATGTGTAGGATAGGGTCTGAAATCACAGGGTAGCATAGTTTAAGCCTTCTCAGTGGTACACCATTGTCCACTAACGCGTTCGATTTTAGAAACCGAGAACTTAATGTTAAATCATCCTATGGAGATACATTTTCCTGAAGGACATTACTGGATTTTTAGCTTATACCAATCCTGAAAGACTCAGAATTTAACGATTTATTGACATCATAGTAACCAAACCATATAGGAAATCGCATGCGGCTGCCCAGAAAAAAGAATTATTGCATCAAACGTTCATGCTTCGATCTGTCTTGGTGTTCTGGTATATAATTCTATACATATAGATGCCAATGACAGTGAGGATGTCTGGATATTGGACAGCCAATCGGAATTCCTACATAAATGGCAGCCCGAACCCCAGCGTAGAAGTAAGGCCAGCAGCAGATAAGCTCTCAACGGTGTTGGCGGATGACTTTATTTGGCAGGCGTCTCTGTGATTATATTTGCTCTAGTGGACGTGCTGTTGCATATCTATGGAGCGAATGTCATGGAAATATTTTTAAAATATCGCCTCTTTAGGACGTTGTTGCTACTTGCGATATATTTTCTTAAAGGGTGTGACATGTACGTTGTGGCAAAGAGAATATAAATGTAACAAACTTCCAATATATTTATGTATGTATAATATATGGGTATATATACAGGTAAAGCGTTGTTATGTGCTGGATAAAATGTATAGGTCTTGTTTAGAATGTTTTTGCATTATTACATAAATGCGAACCCATTATTGCTTGAGCTAATCCGAAGCACTTAAAATCAGGGATTGCCATTTTTCCTTCGAGATATAATACTATATTCAAGCTTTTGAAATATTACCTGAAAGGAGATTACCGTAGCGTCATCTATAACATTTTGTCACAGGTACGATATACCTGTCCGCAATAATTATAAGTCTAGTTAAAAAGGTTAGTGTCTCATAGATGGAGCTGTATCGAACCTTATATCGACATACAGTTACATTTTGAAATGTTTACGCTAAACCACAATATTGACTTCACTTCAAATTTCAGATTGCCAGACGGGAGGGGGGGGGGTGGTGCTGAAAAGCATTGTACACGCTTTTTGATCACGAAGCTCTGAATTTGAACCTGACGCGTGTGACGACTGTAGCATGTTTTTACAATTCAAATTAAGTAACTCTCTTGATCTCTTTTATTGCGAAACGTATTTGGAAATAAATTATTAACGAGAAAAGAATTTTCATGGGAAATGCAAAGCAACAGAGCTCCTCCATTAAACTTTTCCAACATATTCCTGCCTCTACCAGCCCACGCTTTTTGTTATTATTGACAACTGTATAATACATTTTATTCTAAAAATAAACAAGTATACAAATTAATTTGTTTGTGCATCCGGAAACAATGTTCAGTGGTAACTATATTATGAAGTCGAATTTAGGAACAAATAGATTAATACAGGTACTGTCAGCTCATTTTATGATCAGTAGCTTGATTTACGCCCTGTATATGGCTTAATAGAGAGTTATCGGCGACTGATAACGTACACAACATTAAATGGTAGTTCGAAATTTGAACTCTACTATTGCTCTTTAATTAACAGTTGACTCCCCTATCAACGTATTTGTTTACAAAAAACAATACAACAAGAAATGATTTTATTGGTAAGCACGTATGCATCTATAAGTCAACGCCAAACAAAGTGGCGTGCACGTCATCACGATAAAAATTCCCCGACCTAATGCCTAGGTTTCTATCACAAACAATTGCTCTATTGCAGTTTCATATTAATGTGATATATAAATTGTAAAATGGTCATTACTCTCTTATTATGGTTAATAGTCATATAAACATTGTTATTAAAATATCACATAAGTTGCTTTCTGATAAATTTAGACGCATTATGCGAAATAAAATGTTTTGCAAACGCTCCAATCACTTATCGACATGTAAACGCACTAAACCGATTTCGCAGCGTTGACACATTGTCACCTTGAAACTTATTTAAACTGGGAACTGACATTTGTATTAATTTTGACACTGAATCAATTTGTGGCATTTCAAATCTTTATAAATCCTTTGGCCCCGCATACTGTAAATCAACAACTGTGTGTTTCAAAACAAAATTGTTCATTTTACGAGTAGATAAAGGCAATTTTGGTATATAAAGATGCCCAAACAGTTAAATAGTCGGTGTAAGGAACTCGTGGCCTCGTTAATGCACTACTTTGAGCAAGAAAGGGACAACAACGGGCCTTTGTTGCCTTTAAATGCTGTTCAAGAGGTAGGTTACTAATAATTATATGTAATGTATATTAATAATAGTGAAATTTTATTTCATTTTTTGTAGCGTGTTGCTGCTGCTTTAAAAATTAGTTTAAGGACAGTTAGTCGTATTTCCGAGGGTGTGACAAGTGATGCAAATTTAGAATCGCCCAAGAAAAAGCGGAGTTATATTAAACGTGTAACCAACACAGCGACATTGGATACAAGTGCCATTCGAGAAGTGATCTATAATATGTATCACAAAAGTAAGATCTTATTATAACAACTTATCAGAAATTTGCATTAATTTGTTAACTAAATTATAATGTCATATTACACATGGTTTCAGAAGAACAAGTTACGATACAAACTTTATGGTCTCGATTAAGAGATAGGGCATTATTTGATGGTAGTGCCACGTCTTTAAGGCGGTTGCTTAGAGATCTTGGATTTAAGTGGCTTAAGGACAATCCGCGACGAGGGCTCATGGAACTACCAAGTATAGCTTTGAAAAGGGTGGAATTTCTAAGGCAATACAATCAAGCCAAGGTTGAGGCCTTATACCAGTTTGTCTTCCTCGATGAAACTTGGATATTTCAAAATGGGACCATAGGTCGCTCTTGGCAAAATGGAAACCAAAAAAGCGTGAAAGCTATTAAAACAGATGGTAAAAGGTATGTACTTTTACACAATTTGCACTATAAAATTTAAAACTAATATATTTTAGATACATTATATTACATGCTGGAAATGAAAATGGGTTTATTGAGGGTAGTGAAGCGATATTTTCTTCGAAAACAAAATTGAGCGATTACCATGGAGAGATGAACCAGGACAATTTTTTGAAATGGTTTCAACATCAGTTAGTAGAAAAATTGGAGAGTCCATCTATGATTATACTGGATAACGCCCCTTATCACAGCATGATATTGAACAAAGTGCCCAACAATGCATGGACAAAAAAAAAATATCCAAGACTGGTTGACAAATCAAAACATACCATTTTTAAACACAATGTTTAAAACAGAGCTATTGAGTATTGTTGCTCGGTACATAATGCTTCTTAATTATATATATTTTGGTCGACAGTTTATATTTCTTTTGTTTATTCCTATTCTTAAAATAACTGCTTTTTTAGAAACAAACCACCTAAAATATACGTGATTGATGAATTGGCGGAACAACATGGGCACAAAGTTCTTCGTCTGCCTCCTTACCATTGTATATTTAACCCTATTGAGTTAATTTGGGGCATAGCAAAAGGTTACTATAACAGACATATTGGTAGAGATGGTAACAGTGAAAAAGACTGTTTGGATATGTGGAACGAGGCTCTACAAACGGTTACCCCAGACATGTGGAAAAATAGTGTTCGACATACTGAGCAAGAAATTTTTAAATGGTATGAAAGAGAACGAATTTTTGATCGACCAGACATCGAACCTTTAATAATCAACTTTGAGAGTGATGAAGATTCAGATTCAGACAGCGCTGAAGAAAGAAACTCCGACTAACTTTATTGTACAGAAAAAGCTTACACCAGTAGCTTACCTAATTTTAGAATGCATTTTTCTGTATGAATTCTGTAAAATAAATACCATGCATAAAATTTGGAGGACCCCATTTGGATTTTTATTCAGTACCTTTAAGCTATCAATTAAATATGGTAGTTTCATAGTGTCATCTGATCAATAATTGTCATACTTAATGATTATGCAAGTACAGATCTATAATTTTATTATACTATTATTTTTGTTCTCATTTGAGGTTAATATTGCTTATAAACCTAGATATGTAAATAATAAATTTTATTATTTTACAAAAAGTTTGGCAACAATGTAAATTTTTCAACACACCCACCTTGATGACGTGCACGCCACTTTGTTTGGCGTTGACTATATTATCATTGATCCACAGTATTCTGATGAGTGAAATGCTAATTTATTTAAAAAACAAACTTACCATGAAACGTGATTATCACTCAAATCTGCGTTTTGTACGATATACCCTTGACTTGCCCCGGCACGGAACAACACAATTTAGAAGGAGCTTTTCGTTTTTGGCACCCAATTTGTACTATAAAATACCTCAAGCTTTAAAAACTATACCGGTGTCCAACCTTAAGAGAAAAATTGAGCTCTTTGTTTTCGGTAACATGACAAGTACCTTTTATGTAATTTAATTGATACATTTGTTTACTTGTACGTGTGTTCTCACTTGCCTCTTTTTATTTGTTTGTGTTTTAAATAGCTTTTATGGTCTATACCTTCTGCCAGCTATTATAACATGGTTTTTGTTAAGCACCCTGTTGATGCATGTTTCTTTTTTGACTATCGTTCCATAAATAAGCTAGCCAACTTTCTTCTACTTTTAACTTTCTGATTATCTTCTCTTTGTATTTTTTGTATTTGCATGCCTTAGTATTTTCTTAGCCCTGATTGGTTCTGAAAAACAGCTTTTGCTGATGTAACCAGCCAGGTGAAATGAAGGCCATTCATTATTATTAAGGAAACGAAGCGCGATGTTGCCTTTCAAAAAGCTTCAAATCAACAGATACTAGTAAGTCAAATTTCTTATTGGTTATTACGCTTGAGTGTATCACTCGTAGTAATGTCTTGTATCCGAAAGCTTCCTTACGTGAATAACAATAGCCGACTAGGGGTTGATTCATCCGCAAATTGCTTAAAACTTGCTGTAATAAAATACAAAGGGACATCAAACTTCTGAGTCGTGAAACGGAAGTACTAATTCTTTCATCTGGAGACTTTGAAATCTCCCCCATACATCTACGCTTTAGGAAATTAACACTGCAGGCTTCAAAATTTCCAGACCATACGCTACCAATCTCCCTTTGTATGACATTGCAAATTATACTGATTGCTCTTCCATCTGAAATTTTCGTGAAATGAACGCTTCGTGAATAGAATTTTGGGAATACAATACGATTCCAGATATATTTGCGAGGATAAAACCACAAATGATTTATCGTGGTTTTAATTAGATTTAAGGTTTTGGCTCACTACACCGTATCATACAATGACCCTGTTTGGTTAACTAGAGACGAACATACTCCAGCATATGAACTAGGTTTTATAATAGTAAGTATTGCATATGTACGCTTATAGCAGCTGTTTGTCTGAAGGATACCGCAGTCCAAACTCGTTTGTACAGAGTTGCCTCTCATCATGAGCAAAGAGTGGTTGTACCAACTTCGTGTAATGTCCTTGCAATGCGCCATTTGGTTCCATTGTCCTTGGATTTTTGCCACATAATACGAGAACCTACTACAAATTATTGGTTACATCATCTCGTATTGGTATGACATGACAGAAACTAATGAATACATTGTAATCTCCAGATATACCCCCACCATAAATAAATGCCGAGACAAAAGTAAATTTGAACGAAAAATAATTTCACGAGAAGTGATGGACAGTGAATCATCCCAAAAGGTTTACCTATCTGGTAACACCTCACTCATTTCTGACCAAATAAGGACAGCACGTTTTTACACATTGTGGACGCCTTATTTTGGGTTACATCCCTTAAGCATCCCACAAACCGGCGCGAAATAATCGCGGCGAAGTATTCGCAACGAAATTCAGAGCGAAATTCGCAATCTGTTTCGCCTGTTTATTCATACCAAAGCGTCTTATTCGCTCCGCGAACGTGAAGGTTTCGACAGGTTGCGTACATTTTATTTTTGCCTTTTGCAATGAGCTCGTCTTCAGAAGAAGAGGAGGCACTTCTATTTCTTGCTTTAGAAGAGGAAGAAAATGCACGGTAAGTTATGTTTATTTAACGCCATTTGAAAGTTGGGTATGTATTAAGTTTAACGAAGTACATAAAACAAATATTTTCAATTTTGTTTAGGAAACGAAGGAAGTGGGTACATGATATTAACTTGGAACGAAATAAATTTGGGGAATACCATACCTTGATGCCACAACTTCGGCTGGATGAACAGCGCTTTTACGTATATTTTAGAATGACTCCAGAGTGTTTCGATGAAATATTGAACTTGGTGAAAGATGAAATACGAAAATCTGACACAAATTATCGTGAAGCTATTTCGCCAGAAGAACGACTTGCTATTACACTCAGGTAAAAAAATTATATGTATTAAAATTAGTAGGCTTATCGAATACGAAAGCTTCAGGGATCGTGAAATAAATATTTTATTGTAATAATTGGACTACATGTTGCCACTAGGATTAAATGTTGCTAAATAATTCGAGGCAGAATTTGCCTCCTCTGTTGGGTATATTATTGGAGTAAACCCAGTGCCGCTTGGGAAAGACGACATACTACTATCATACATACTTGCAGAATTCTGGGTAGACGCTGAAGACATTTCTTCATTATGTTCAAATTCTTCGTGCGCTATTAATTCGGCTATTTTTAGTTTTATTCGGGCTTGACGCTTTAAGGGAAGTGTTTTCACAGTCTATGCATGTGCCAAGAAAACTGAATCAATGGTCTCATTCTCTTTTTTAGGTTTTTTACCTTCAAAATAATCAATGAGCTGTTGTACAGACGAAGATGGTGGTTCATAGCGTTTTTTGCTCGTTTTATATTTTGGTGTAGTTGCAGTCTGCGGAAAGGTGTCATCAGCATTTTCATCTTCTCCATGGCCGCGGTCTTAGAAATTTTCGGTTTCTACATTTCCAGCCCTTTCCTGATATATATTTGAGTTAAATTCGGCACTCTCATAATGTATGACGTCAATATCTTTCACATTAGACGACGTTTTGGCAAATGCCAAAAAAGGACGGAAAAATTCCATGTAGTCAGCCCACTGCCATTTCCTTATGTTGCCCACTGCTTGGCCGGTCTTTGGTTTGGTAGATTTTATATATTTTGCAAATGTGTCTCTGATATTCTTCCACCCTTTTTTACTTCTTCACCTAAAAAAGATTTTTTTTATAGATTCCTTGCCACTGGTGCCACCTTCTATACCATTGGGCATAGCTTTCGAGTTGGCTTTACAACAGTGAGTGCAATCGTAACCGAAGTCTGTGAAGCGATATGCACACATATGGAGCATATATATTTAAGAGAACCAACAGAGAATATATGGAAAAAATGTGCTGAAGAATTTGAAAATAGATGGGGATTTCCCAATTGCATTGGCAGCGTGGACGGTAAACATGTAACAATCAAGAGACCTAACAACAGTGGCTCCAATTACTGGTGCTATTTACATAAATATTCAATAGTACTTATGGCCATTGTTGGCCCGGACTATAAATTTATATGTGTTGATATTGGTGGTTTCGAAAAAAATAGTGATGGGTGTATTTTCGAAACCTCAAACATGGGAAAACGATTTGAACAAAATTTAATGAGTGTCCCTGCACCTAGATTTCTCCCTGGGCAAAATGAAATCTGCTCGTACGTCTTAATTGGTGATGAAGCATTTGCTTTAAAACCATACCTTATGAGACCATTTCCTTATAAGCAGACTTTAACAGACGTCAGAAAAGAGAAATACAATGTAAGACTTTGTCGAGCTAGAAGGGTCGTGGAAAATGCGTTTGGTATTTTGTCTCAAAAATGGCGAATATTTTACAGGCCATTAGAAACTAAAGTAGATACTACTATTCTAATTGTACGTACGGCATGTGTTTTACACAATTTTTTACGAAGTAAAAGTGGCCATGACAAATATTTTCAATTCTTAGATCCCCCAGAACCCGTGCTTGGAGCTTTTACTGATATAGCAAATGATCCTCGGCATTTTCTAATCGTGACAAATTCGTAAATTATTTTAATTCTGATATGCCTATGCCCAATATATAGAATGTTCGTTTTCACATTTGTGTAGACTGTAAATTATTTAACAAGTTAATAAAAAATATTAGGTACATACCATTTGTATTTAATTCTTTTCCTATTTCCATCCAAATCTTGTCTTTCTTTCTCACATTCCTGTATTCATCGTTCGACAAATCATACAAACAAGGATACTTTTTCACTATTTCTATCAATAATTCCGTTTTTGCCATTGCGAACTTTTGAAGAACGGCGTCAAAAACGCGGTCAAAGGCGAACTGAAATACGCCGCGATAAAAACGCTGCTTAAAGCATCCCACAAACCGGCGCGAAATATTCGCTTTGGCTGCGAAAATTTCGAGGTGATGAATTCGCGATCAGATTAAAACGCGGCGGTTTACGGACAGGCTCAGACTTGTGCGAAGCGAATGCGATTGTTCCAGCGTTTTTATCGCGGCGTATTTCAGTTCGCCTATGACCGCGTTTTTGACGCCGTTCTTCAAAAATTCGCAATGGCAAAAACGGAATTATTGATAGAAATAGTGAAAAAGTATCCTTGTTTGTATGATTTGTCGAACGATGAATACAGGAATGTGAGAAAGAAAGACAAGATTTGGATGGAAATAGGAAAAGAAATACAAATGGTATGTACCTAATATTTTTTATTAACTTGTTAAATAATTTACAGTCTACACAAATGTGAACACGAACATTCTATATATTGGGCATAGGCATATCAGAATTAAAATAATTTACGAATTTGTCACGAGTAGAAAATGCTAGCCTTGCTTCCCGCCGAGGATTATTTGCTATATCAGTAAAAGCTCCAAGCACGGGTTCTGGGGGATCTAAGAATTGAAAATATTTGTCATCGCCACTTTTACTTCGTAAAAAATTGTGTAAAACACATGCCGTACGTACAATTAGAATAGTAGTATCTACTTTAGTTTCTAATGGCCTGTAAAATATTCGCCATTTTTGAGACAAAATACCAAACGCATTTTCCACGACCCTTCTAGCTCGACAAAGTCTTACATTGTATTTCTCTTTTCTGACGTCTGTTAAAGTCTGCTTATAAGGAAATGGTCTCATAAGGTATGGTTTTAAAGCAAATGCTTCATCACCAATTAAGACGTACGAGCAGATTTCATTTTGCCCAGGGAGAAATCTAGGTGCAGGGACACTCATTAAATTTTGTTCAAATCGTTTTCCCATGTTTGAGGTTTCGAAAATACCCCCATCACTATTTTTTCCGAAACCACCAATATCAACACATATAAATTTATATATTTATGTAAATAGCACCAGTAATTGGAGCCTCTGTTGTTAGGTCTCTTGATTGTTACATGTTTACCGTCCACGCTGCCAATGCAATTGGGAAATCCCCATCTATTTTCAAATTCTTCAGCACATTTTTTCCATATATTCTCTGTTGGTTCTGGTAAATATATATGTTCCATATGTCTGCATATCGCTTCACAGACTTCGGTTACGATTGCACTCACTGTTGTAAAGCCAACTCGAAAGCTATGCCCAATGGTAGAGAAGGTGTCACCAGTGGCAAGGAATCTATAAAAAAAATCGTTTTTAGGTGATGAAGTAAAAAAAAGGTGGAAGAATATGAGAGACACATTTGCAAAATATATAAAATCTACCAAACCAAAGACCGGCCAAGCAGTGGGCAACATAAAGAAATGGCAGTGGGCTGACTACATGGAATTTTTCCGTCCTTTTTTGGCATTTGCCAAAACGTCGTCTAATGTGAAATATATTGACGTCATACATTATGAGACTGCCGAATTTAACTCAAATATATATCAGGAAAGGGCTGGAAATGTAGAAACCGAAAATTTGGAAGACCGCGGCCATGGAGAAGATGAAAATGCTGATGTAGATGCAGAAGATGCACAGAACGCCTCGGCAACACAGACAGCACCACCTTCTTCATTGAACACTACAGCAGTGACTACCCCAGGGCACACCTTTCCGCAGACTGCAACTACACCAAAATATAAAACGAGCAGAAAACGCTATGAACCACCATCTTCGTCTGTACAACAACTCATTAATTATTTTGAAGGTAAAAAACCTAAAAAAGAGAACGAGGCCATTGATTCACTTTTCTTGGCACATGCACAGACTGTGAAAACACTTCCCTTAAAGCGTCAAGCCCGAATAAAACTAAAAATAGCCGAATTAATAGCGCACGAAGAATTTGAACATATTGAAGAAATGTCTTCAGCGTCTACCCAGAATTCTGCAAGTATGTATGATAGTAGTATGTCGTCCTTCCCAAGCGGCACTGGGTTTACTCCAATAATATACCCAACAGAGGAGGCAAATTCTGCCTCGAATTATTTAGCAACATTTAATCCTAGTGGCAACTTGTAGTCCAATTATTACAATAAAATATTTATTTCGCGATCCCTGAAGTTTTCGTATTCGATAACCCTACTAATTTTAATACATATAATTTTTTTATCTGAGTGTAATAGCAAGTCGTTCTTCTGGCGACATAGCTTCACGATAATTTGTGTCAGATTTTCGTATTTCATCTTTCACCAAGTTCAATATTTCATCGAAACACTCTGGAGTCATTCTAAAATATACGTAAAAGCGCTGTTCATCCAGCCGAAGTTGTGGCATCAAGGTATGGTATTCCCCAAATTTATTTCGTTCCAAGTTAATATCATGTACCCACTTCCTTCGTTTCCTAAACAAAATTGAAAATATTTGTTTTATGTACTTCGTTAAACTTAATACATACCCAACTATCAAATGGCGTTAAATAACCATAACTTACCGTGCATTTTGTTCCTCTTCTAAAGCAAGAAATAGAAGTGCCTCCTCTTCTTCTGAAGACGAGCTCATTGCAAAAGGCAAAAATAAAATGTACGCAACCTGTCGAAACCTTCACGTTCGCGGAGCGAATAAGACGCTTTGGTATGAATAAACGGGCGAAACAGATTGCGAATTTCGCTCTGAATTTCGTTGCGAATACTTCGCCGCGATTATTTCGCGCCGGTTTGTGGGATGCTTTATCCTTCTCCAGTTAATTCGCATTGTCTGTCTTCTCTTGGTATATTACGAGTATTATACGGTTTATTGGGCAAGAGTCTTCAACCAATAGTTTTGTATTCGTAGATTGGGATAGGTTAGAGTAATAAGTGCTTGGCCAACAAACCTCACGGCCGTGTGGCCCATAACACAATGCAATTCAATATATTGCTGCTTCCAGTTTCTACTTCCTGAAGCATTGTGTCGACTTTTGATCTTGATATCAAACTTTATAGCTTTCTTGGTTTTGGAATATAATAATAATAATAAAAGGGTATATTGGAGGAGTTTAGCACAGCTATTCTTACACTCAACCTTTGTAAAGACTAAAGCTTAATGCTAATTTGACATACAAATAAGGTATTTTACATATACAGTAAACGATTGTATGTCTATGAATCTAACTAAAAAAAGAAAATAGTGGTAATTGATCACAAGACATTTATTCATTGATCCTATGCTGAATTCCTAGCAGATGTCTGAGATGCAGTTTGAAACGGGTGTTATTTGTATTTAATATATCGATATTCCTGCTATAGATGTTAAAGAGAGACACCGCATTATACGTGAAAGATCTATAAAAGAGTGATGTTACATACATAGGCATTGTAAAATGGTTTTGATGTCTTATATTGACATTGTGTATACTTGACCTAGGAACCAGCTTTCCTAGTAAATATTCAGGATTCTTAGAATATAATACACGATTCAATGTTGTTAGGTAACAATTATTTGAACAGAGAGTTGATATTAAGCCATTGTAAAAGCCTGAAACTAGTAGATATGTGGTCAAATTTACGTAAGTTACAAACAAAACGGCAACAGTTATTCTGCAATCTCTGCAGGCGCATTTGAGTCGAATAGTCTAGGCATGGATAAAAAACTATCAAACCATAACTGATAATTGATAGCACTAAACTTTCAGCAAACTTTTCCCTCGTCTTGAAGTTAATAATGTACTTATTGGCATACCGTACTCGCAGTTTCAAATAACACCTCTGAGATATTGATTTAATGTATTGTTGGTAACGTAACTTGTCATCTATGATCATACCAAGTATCTTACAGCTAGTTGAAAAATAGTGTTGATATTGAATATCTGAAGCCTAGTCATATATCAGAAATAACAAGTCTACTGGGCTTCGTTTGTCCTATTTCGCTGTTTGTAGATACGCCTTCTTAGTACAGTTCAGCTGGTGGTGTGATTATCCACTATTGCTCTCACGGATTTCCGATTGAATGGAAGCATTGCATTTTTATGACTTTCACGAACTCTTCTGCCTGTATCTGCTTAAATTGTGCATCCCATTATTGCTTTCATCTTCTTCTGGCCACATCACAGAAAAGCCCTGGCCTAGGTGCAACGTTTGCTGCATGTTTACAATCTCAATGATCCGTTTTCTCACTTCTCACTAAGAAATCAATATTTGAAGTAGCAATGAATATATTCTACTCCCACTTTGTGTCTTAATAATCGGCTAAATATACATGGAAATGAGATTTTTAGAGAATACTACAACATTCAGTGTGTATACGATAACTTAAAGATCCCCAACATTTTGGGTGGGCATTGTGTGTAGCCCGCCTATAACAGGGCAACATCGCCGAGAAGGAATTTCAATTTGGTATGAAATTGCCTTGCGTCGAGAAGCCGGTGTGTTTAGTTTACCCATATTTCTAAATAAGGAGGTTTCCTGCTACGCCAGCTTGCCTAGCTAATGTAGCTGTACCCGCTACCCGTTTTATCTCCTCCTGTATCACTGAACAAGTCGTAAATTATATTAGCAGTGAACCACAAAGGTTACGGGCGATATAATAAAATTAAGCTCTACATAGTTGGGTCTATGATTACGTTTTTTTTCATTTATAGTGAAGCAGTCGCAAAAGCAGAAACCTAAGTAACGAGGTACCTCGACGTCTACAAAGAGGTACGAGGTGTGATCCATTTTTTGAAATACCTGAGTTAACTTGAACTGGGAAAGATATTGTCATGAGCACAAAGTGTCATCTTTTACCAGAATCGGCTACTGCGAGAATCGAACAGCAAGCTGCCTGCTGGAACTGTATCCGAGTTCACATCTGACAGCCGGGTCACGACTGAGGATGCTATATGCTGCCGATACTGTCGGTGTGGTAAATACGGCCTACTCGCCATTTAGCAAACTAAGGATATAGCTTTTGTCCATCAGACCACAGTCGACCAACCATGGACACATGTTTCGTGCTTACTGACGACTCATCAGCATGGTGGAGGCTATGCAATAATGCGAATAGGATTGGAAGTTTTGTGATATCTTCTGTTGTATATTTCAGGAATTAAGAAGTACTATACACATTATCACTTTCTCTTTCATAATAATGCTATATATTCTTTTTTCCTAAAATCTATTAATCATACTCATAGTTTCTTTTCTCTCTACTTGAAGCGCCTTTATTTTTTGTGTGCTTTTTGTCTCACTTTATGGCACACAGACTGTATAGATTGAACCATTATACAATGTCTAAATGGTACCTGTGCTATTGGTCAAAAAATGCCTTATTATTATTATAATACCTCAAAGCAAGAATTAAATGACATATTGAGCCGTATTCATAAAAGAGAAGCATATCCTCAGAAGCATAAGGTAAAAGTATAAGGTCTTGCTTCGGAGAAAAATGTAGAAGTATAAGAATATCCTTGTATTCATATTCATAATGATTACCTTATACTCGCGACGATATGCTCCAAGAAGAAGTAAAAGGTAGACTGGTATTTGTATCTTGAGCGACATGTCCTGACTTGTTCCAGCTTGTAGTTTTTTTTTATACTCCAACTACCACGAAGGCCTAAGGCCCATTGGGTACCGTGGGGCTATAGGGGGATACATGTGAAAGGGGGGGCGCCACACGGACTCTGGCGAGGGAACACGTGTGCATGCAACATGCACACATTCTGGCTCCGCCTACGAGAACCGAGAATCCGAGTTGACGTGGGAGTTCGTTCACTCAGCATCACTGACAGTTGTACTCCAGAGCTTACACAGACCGTTCCGTATTTTTACTGAATACAGTTTTTTATCAAATTAATAAGCATGCCACCCTCAAGTGATGAGGAAACTACATAAAATAATGGCAACGACCTGCAGTTCATCGCAGATGAAATTGCCATTGCTCCCATTATTTTGCAAAAGTCACAAGTTCCAAAAATAAAAATTAGAAAGGACGATGCCTTGAAGAAGATGTTGATAAAATACGAATCAACATTCGGTAAACCATTAGATACTAAAGGCTTATTAACAAAATCAACAAGATGAAATCGAGATTGAAGAAAAAAGCAGATCTAAAAAAAACTGTTAATAAAGCAATTACATTGTTAGATTGGGAAAGAAAGTTGCTGAAAGCTATGGAAGGTGGCTGTAATCCTACAATTGGGAAAATTAGAGGTGCCATTCAGGTTGGTAGTGTTCAAGAAGAAGAAAGTGAACTATATACCGAGCGCAATGAGCAAACAGTTAGTAATACAGTGCCAGCAATTCAAAAGACGTTGCCACCAAAAAGAAAATTAGCAACAGAGAAATACGAAACTGGGGAAACTAAAGGGTTAACTACAAAAGAACTGCAACGTCCAGTGCTGTTACAGCAGTACCAAACAAGTATTTTATAACAAGAGTATTATAAAACGAAATTAGAAATGGTGCAGCGTCAGAAGACACCTGTAACTTATGATGTTCACGAAAATAAAACTTATTATAACTTATAAATACACTTTATTCAGTAAAACTATTTATTATAATAATCAAGTTTCTTCTTATTTGCTTACCTATTTGGCGGAACGGAAGTTCGTCATTTTCATGATTTCCTTCATCTTCATCTGGGTCTTGTTCAACTAACTCAGGATGGCCCAAGCTCTTCGCAACATTAAGGAGTACAATACAAGCAATAATTATTTTCGGCACATTTTCCAACTTTACGCGGCAAACATACTGTAGGATAGGAAACCGGCGTTCCAGTTGGCCGAAACAGCGCTCAATTATAACTTCTTCTTGTTTTAAAAGCTTATTATAATTTATTTCTGCACCTGGAGTAGGATTTCTGAAGGAAGTCATAAGGCATGGCTCAATACCATAACCGTCATCACCAAGTAGTACAACATTTGCTTTATTTATTAGTTGTGATCTAATCTGTGAATTTCTACATATTCAGGAATCATGCACTGATCCAGGCCAACTGACATCAACACTTGTGAACATCTCTCTGGCATCACAACTGGCTTGCACGTTTAAAGTAGGTTTCCCTTTTCGGTTGATATACTCATCTCCATAGCGATTTGGTTTCAGGATTCCTATATGTGTACAATCAATTACACCAATTGCTGTGGGAAATTTATACATGCTTTGTCATATCAGCTTGGCCTCCATCAGTTCATGGTTGGTAGTTGGAAACTTGATCCATTCGTTCCACTGTGCAACTATGCTGTTCACAACTCTATCCAAAGTTCGAGATACCGTTGCTTGACTAACACCAAGTTCCTGATCAATACATTGTTGATATCCAGGGTCCCCGATATAGCGTAGACGTATCTTCATTTTATGAATACATGAAAGTGCTCCTCCTCGGGTTTCCTCATTCTCAACTCAAAATCTGTCCGCAAGCCATTGTACATTTGCTTCGTCGAACCGATATAATTTTTTGAAGTCACGACCAAGTGAAGTGAAGGTAAACGGGCTTTGCACGTTTTAAAATCCCTAACATCCACAATTCCTGCCATAATCGTTTCATCACCTTCCGTTACGAAGTTGAGTCTGCTACTGACCACTCTCAGAATTTTTGAAGGATATGCTTCCTATGCCAAGTATAAGGTGAAGATTATGAATATCCTTTTACTTATGTCACTGCTTTGAAGGATATGCTTATACTCAAAAAGCAAAAGCATTTACTTTAAATTATTATAAATACCATCTGGAGGATTTCGTTCAAAATTTGCAAGTACAAGGATATCCTTTGTTTTATGAATACGGCTCAAAAAGTCGCAATCCACTCCACTGGCAGTGTAGAATCTCAGAAACAACTGTTCTCGCACACCGAGGAAGGCGATCTCTCTAAGCACATTTCCAAATTCTTTGAACAATCGACTGAAAGCAAGACTGAATCGAGTAGTTACGAAAACGTTGCCAAGGAACTAGAAACTAAGGCTGAGGAGGTGCTATTTATCACTGATAGTGCTGAAGGTTATTAATGTGATTGGTACTTAAGTTCCTTCTTTTTAGAATTTATTCCATATTATTTGATCTGACCAACATGCTAAAAAGAGTTTTGCTGAGAGTTCGACTTACTTGTAAATATGTATGGGGAATTGCTGTATACTACACTGTCTCTGTGATTCAGAGGAGGATGATCTACATAATTGGTGAAACCTCCTTAGAAGGCACTGTAACCCTGGTTCGATCTAGGTCTAGGGTATTGGCACCAAGATTTGTAAAGGTTAAATGAAATCCTGGATTTCCTTGAATACAAACGATATATTGAATCCGTAAATGTATAATAATGACGCCGACGCTGCCAAAATCGCTGCCTAAAATCTGACACTACATATTTTTTTCTACCGAAGCAGCGGCGCAGGTAGAATCCTAAATACCCGGACACGGCGGCTGCTATGCGGATCCCAAAAAAAATTTGTTAATCCGATTTTTGAACTGCCTAAGGTTAGTAGAATTGGTAAAAGCTTCCTTTTGTAGATTGTTCTACAATCTCGACAGCCTCGGGACAAAGGAGCGGTCGTATCGGCCAGTTCGAAGTTCGACAGTTTAGGATGGTAATTTTACAACTCTGTTTATGATCTCTCCAAGACGACGGCTAACGCGATCATAACCCATAGTCTACATGTAAGTTTTAGATGAAGGTCATTTCCAATATTCTCAACATGCACTCTCAAGCCATTTTCTCATCAACGGATATTCGGTCATCCGGTCGTTTGTTTTAGAGATATTTCGCAATCGTACGTATGGTTGATACAAAACGATTGAGGGATCTTAGTGAGTATTCCACATTATTCAGAATCTCACATTTCGCGCAAAAAGTTTGACTGTGCTTTCGAGCTGTTCTGCCTGGGAGTGACTATAAAAGCTTTCCCCTGATAAAAAATGAGGAGTATGAATATGAGGTAGTATGAGGTAGTTACCAAAGTTTTTCTTTATAAATATTGTGTGTGGTCAATTTAATAAATAAATTAAACATTCTCAGTCACACTTGCAAAACTTTCATTCAACCGAACCCATTGGTGAGTCGAATTTGAAACATCCGGTATGTCCTGTTAGCTATAGTGGAAAAGTTTTCACATAAAAACATAAACCATCATCAAACAAAAAATCACTTCTGTTCCACCTTTCCGTCGCCATCAGATAGTTTTTGCAAGATAATAAATTGTATAAAAGTGCGCACTTAAGATAAATAACGGTAGCTTCCACGCCAAACTACAAAAACATCGGGTGTCGGCGTCAGACGCGTAGAAAATACAGATAAACAGCAAAGTAAAGGCCAGACATTAATTGGAGTTTGGTGTAAACAACGGAAGTTTGCTTTTTGGAGAACACGTCGTCAGTTCGGTACAGACACCAGCCGCTAGGGAATGCATTTGTATTGGATATAGGGGAAAATCCACCACCGTATCAGAGTGAGTAAACGCTGAAGTTTTGATTGTCTGAAGGGATTACGATGAGAAAGATTAACAACAGTAATGGAAGTAGCTCCGATAGAATTTACTTGTTCGCTTCAGCTGATCAGCTCAGAACTACGAATAAGAGATAAGTGAGTCAACGTATCTACGAGTATGTGAAAGTGTTAATGTTTTATCAGACTATTTGCAAGCGTCCATGTAGTGAGAATTTAACACAATTATCTCATCTTGTAATAGGCATGCCTTAACATCGAAATATCACCGTATCTATACTCGGATACCAAAACGGAAGATATTAGAACAACACATCGTATGCTACTACTAGCGCGATATGACTTGTTTTGTGTACTAGACTACTGTCGGTTCTGCCTTTTCTAATCCAAGGCAGCGAGAATAGTCAGTTGCCAATTTTCATCAAACTATGGATATAAAGGTTAATACGTATAGTCACTGATCGTGGCAAAAAGAGGCTGCGTTTGAAAAAAATTACGTCAAGTAAGTTGACACGGCTTCTCCGACGCAATGCTGCCATCAGTTCATTAAGAAGTATGTTCGGCACAAGTTCAATAAAAAAATTAAATGGATCAGGTAAGCCAAACAGACCCATACAAATCGTCCATATTCTCCACACATTTGATAACGCTGCGTTCTAGAAATTTCTCCGACCATCTGGCAATGATATTCATCTTATGCTGTTCAGCAAGAGCTGTGTAGCGATGATCGATTAGCAGGCATGCGTAGGCAGGACTTTATAAACAAGTACAAATTCGTAGCGTACGGGCAAATGTGACCGGGATGCGATACGTCTATTTGACATTTCTTCATTTTAAGGCAATGTATGATATACAATGTGTTTGGTCACGACATACCGATATTTAAGAGGGGTATTTTTCAGCTATTTTTATCGACAAATCCACCCCTCTACAATGTCCTACCTTATCTCCCTTGAAATGACAGCCATTTTTATTTTTAAGTTATGATTACGATAGTGCATGTATGAAAATTGTAACAACTGAGTACGTAAGTGTCACAGAAAAAATTTGGTGTCATTTGAACGATGACATGTTGTCCTAGCAATTATAGAAACACTTGTTTGGATACTAACCGTCAAACATACTTAACAAGACAAAAACAGAAAGAAATATGGAAGAAAATTGATTCATTTCCGCACACCATTCCAAAACTAGTCTGTAAAGTTGTACTTTTTTGTGCTGATTCTATAGCTTTTTGTTATCCTAAGTATTCTACGTTAAGCAATAAATACTATCTAACATGGGTCAAAATGGGCGTAATAAAATGCAAATTGTTTTCAAACTTTTAATACATAAAAATGACAAATCAATGTTTCCTATAGAGAGTTTGGACATGTTTAATGTTACAGAAGCTGTTCAAAATGTCTTCCATTATTGGTTATGCACATTGTTGTTCTTAAAACAATGTGTCGTGTTGAGCGGCAGACCCTATCCGTATCAGCCCTAATTTCGTTCGCAGCGGTATGGATCCATTTCAAGGGGGCTGAGGTAGGACACAAAAAACGAGGTTTGAGCTTTTTTTTTCATTTCTGCCTCTCACTCCGTCGCTACTACACCGATTTTCAAAAACTACAAATCTTTTCCGTACTTCACGTAGTACAACTACATCTTGTGTGGAAATTTCATCATAAATTGAGTTGTACTTCCCAAGTTATATAGGGATCAAGAATTATCAGACAGATATGTTACTGAAATCCTAGGAATCAGTTACTGCCTAATTGGCAGTGATGCCTGAATGTAGAGTTAAATTCATGTAGTCACGTGGTCATTTTTGACAATTGCTGCATTCTTTTGGACTGATTAATGTGACAGAAGTGATACAGGGGTGCGTTTGTTGACGACTTGGAATGTAATACCATACACAGTAACGGAATGAAGATTGACAGATGGAATTTTACGCTGGAATACTCTGAAGCTTTATTTTTAGGAGGCAAAAATATTAACAGAGTCATGTGATGACACTTGATGACAGCCGCTATTGATACGATGTATCCCACTAATCGTAAAATAATATATATTCAGCCAATTTTGAGCACTCTTTGCTAACCAAATATAGTAAACGAACAATGACAGTGGTAAGGATAAGTGACAATACTCTTATTCCTAGGGTTTTGAACTCGGGAAGAAAAGGTCACTTTTATGGTTAAAGAAGGATTACTGTCTTCTATTTCAGAACGCATGGAACAGGTACGTCAAACAATTATTGAAGCTAAAATAATACAAAGTACACTCTGTAACAATTTACGAACGCAGCCCTGATTGAAATGTCATCGTGTGGTCATAGTTTCCGTACACCGGGGCTGCGTTCGTGAATTCTTACAGAGTGTACTTTGTGCTACTCTGTGAAAATTTCAGCCTTCGTAATTGTTTGATGTACCTGTTCCATGTGTTCGGAAATAAAACAAAGTAATCTCTCTGGAACGACACATGTGCACTTTCCTTTCCGTGCCAATTGTCATTCTTAAGGTTCATTGTTTGTTTGCTTTATCGAAAAGTGCTCAAAATTAACAGAATTTATTTTTTTCACGATAAATGGTCTACCACGTATCCATAGCGTCTCTTATTATAAGAAATGGTCGCAGAAAACGTGGTTGGAAATTAGTGGGCTGTCACCAAGTGTCATTACATGCGTCGGTTATAATTTAGACGTTCTGAAAATAAGGTTACACAGTATCCCAGAGTGAAATTCCAAATATCAGTTTACATTCCATTACTGTGTACCGTGTTAGATTACCAACTGATTTACAAACGCACCTTTGCTAAGCTCGATAGGGAAAGAGATATTAACCCGAAACAACGGATAATTGATCCGCACGGGTATCATGTAAAAAACTTCTAAAACGTAAAAAAACCTATAAGACTTGCAGACTAGGTAGTTTTTAGGGTCATTCCACGTTTGCTCACTAGGATCGTTGTGAACGTCCATCTATTGAGTAATCACTCAACTAAACTACGCATTATTGGTTGCATAGTTTTGTGAGGCTGAGTGATCCGGGTCTGTAGTTTTTATCTCTGAAAAGAAAGTTGGTTGATTATGGATGATTATGTGTATTGGTCTGCATGTGTATAAAATCAGTGATATTTGCTATGTGAGAAAATCATTACTGAATATGCAGATTATAATGGGTTATTTATATGTTGTGCTTTCTGAAGAGAGGTTATGTTCAAAGTTATAAATCACGAAAAACTGAGGAGAATAAATATAATTATTTCTTATCTCTTTCATTTTTGAAATTCAGCAAATTTTTATATGTAATTTCCACAATGGATAAGAAAAAGTGGATGCGCAACTAATTTCTAGCTTTGAATCTCAATTAAGTGTATTTGAGACAAGAACCCAATGTAATTATTGTCAACACGTACAACTTACAGCTTAGACCTCCAGTAATGCCATCTCAGAACCAGATTTTACATCACATCAGAGCCAAAGATTGATAACAAGCCTCATGACGCTTAGGCAACACGTACAACTAAGTGCTAAGTTAACATCTTGTAGAATAACTTACATAATGTCAAAAAAAAACAGCATAATGTCAAAAAAAAACGACATAATGTCACTTTTCAAGATACGTGATACCCGTGCCGATCAATTTGATTAGTACAATCAGAACGAGAAAATAAATACAGCAGTTATAAAAGCTCTTGATCAATTTATTGTATCATGTTGTTGTCCTACCAAGCTATGGCGGCAACTAGTTGCTCTACTGTGCCCACCAGAGCCAGCGGTGGGCTGAAATCCGGCAGTCAACATTATTTTTCAAAATGTTAGGGAATATTATCGGAAATAATTACTCTCTTGATTATTTGAAATCCCATAAATGGCAGAAGGAGCGAAACGGTGCAGCTATCTTGAGCATAATATAGCAACGGTAACTTACATTTCTGCGGAAAACACTATTTTAGCGACAATTGAAGCAATAAAATGGCGTCAGTTGGATCCACTCTGAACGCAACGCTGTCATCAGTTCGTAAAGGTTTATGTTCGGCCCTACTCTCTGCGGAAAAGGTGAGCTACGAACATATGCAAAAAAATTAAGTAGATCAAGTTAGTCGAACAGGTGTATGCAACCAGCCTTACCGATAGTACCAACCATCTGAGAACGTTGATGTGACAACCTCGCCACTCACCAACCTCCTATCAGTGAGACATCGTCCTCGGTTAGACCTCGACGCAAGTGTATCCACGTACCTTGCGCTGCTACGAGCGGGTTGAAAATATCTCTTTATCATTTTAAGCTTTAAGGGCAGTGAAATTTGTCTAATAGAGGAGTAGAATTATCGAGGTTGGAAGCGTATAAATAAACTAACGTGAAAAGTTTAGATATACACCGATCCACCCGCTATAAACTTCAAAACCTAACTTTTAATCCATACGCACTTTTAAAAATGATGAGGAGCCTCTGAAACGCTAAAAAACAAAGTTGGGCGTTTTTTATGTTTTTCGATTTTTGTTGTCACTGAATCGATCTTCATAAACCACAAAGCTTTTTCGTCCCTAGCAGGACCTTATGCGGAAATTTCGTCATAATCCGTTATACCAGGACCAAGGATTACAATCGGACAGACATACTGACGACAATGAATGACAAAGTTTTTAAACTTTTCTTCCTCCCCAATTGCCAGGGGAAGGGAAAAACAAATAGAGTTATTTTGAAAGATGATTCCGATCAATTGTTTAAAAAGTATAATAATAATAATAGTAATAATAATAATCGTCTATATTAGGGGGGAAGCCCAGAGCCAGACTATGCTAAGTCCATTTTGTCAAAAATTGAGCTATGAGCGCCATTTTGTTCAATACATTAAGAAGAATACGATGATATTTTCGGTATTTCGGTAGCTATTATAGTTTTCAAGTTAGCTTTTGAAATTATAAGCTAAGTCCGAGCCAAAATAGTCCAAGTCTGCATAGTTTGCTTCCAACAACACGGCGCGGCGTGCGTTTCAAGTGCCACTGAAGTAATTATACTCGGTAGATTTATGTACATTAGTAATTGTTGAAGAGTAAAAGTTAAACTGAGCAGTATAATGTCTGGAAGAAGCTAAAAATGATTGTTTCTCTAGCAAAACTTTCAGCCAGAGATAGTGGCGGTAATTATTGCAATCAAGATAATGAAAAAAGTACATATGCTGATAAGAGCAGATCGCTGTATGCTTGCAAAAATAATATTCCACCACAAAAAAGTCTAGATATTAGATATTAATGATCAATTTTGGAGTGATAAAAATACTTTCGAAGCGTGAAGGCAATTTATTGCTTCACACGTTGAACAAATGCATATAAAAAGAATTCGAGATCAGGCGAGAGAAACCATATGAACCAATAATTTTTTGAAGTTGATAATCTGAAGGTTCGTTTCCCTATATTATTTTTCCTAGATACATTAGATATTTCTCACCAACCCGTTGATACTGCAATACTTAAAAAAAGGGATGTCGGAGTTTTATCCCCAGACAAAAGGGGAAGACATACACCTGAAACTAAAATAAATGAAGATGTTAGAAATGGCGTAAGACTCACATCAAAATTCTCAGCTCACGAATCACATTATAGCCGTGAAAAAAGTAAGAGAAAATATCTAGGGAATCTCTTAGATATCTCTCGCATGTACAGTCTTTATTTAGAAGAATGTCGTGAGTCGACTATGCCAGCTGACAAGATATCCAAAAAGTGGTTGTATACTGAAACATTATGACGATTATACCTATAATGACAATTATACTGATATTGGATAGACATCTCACCACGCACAGGCTTTGCCTTCTGTGGGTATTTCATATTTATTTGAATGTTTTTATTTCACCTGTAACATTTGTAATTGAATTGAAAGCAAATAGATATTATTATTATTATTTAATTTTGAGTTTAATTATGCTTTCAAAAATCCCGATACCGACACTTTGCGACAACTTTAATCTGCAGCTGCAGGAAGCTCCTTGTGCAGGCCTCAAACAAGCAATTCAAGACCAATACGAGTCTCACCTGAAAGATTCTATAGATTCTAGATATAGAAGAAAAAAGGAAGATAAAGAAAAATAGCCAAATAACAGAAAAGATGGCTATGGTAGGTCTCCAGAAATGCCTTCTAGCATTTGATATACATAACTCGCAAAGCTGTTATTGCTTAAAACTTTGGACGTGCAATCTTACAATACACGATGCTACGAAAGAAAATGCTAATTGTTTAATGTGGGACGAGACTATTTGAGGTCTACAAGGTAACGAGGTTACTTCCTGCCTAGTAAAGTGGATACAAACGAATATTTCAGAAAATATAGAAATCCTCACCCTTTGGTCTGATAATTGCCCTTCTCAGAACCGGAACATACTTGTTGTCATGTCCTACTTCTGGATGTTAAAATTAAGAATATTAACCATACATTTTTTGTACGAGGTCATACTCGTTTAAAGGCTGACGGTGATCATTGAAAAGCTAAAGAAAGAATTAAGCTTAAAATAATAACACCCTGGGACTGGCAACAGTTTATCCGCATATGTGGCACGAAAATGAAATGTAATGCCATTGATATGACAGCAGACGATTTCATGAATTTTAAGGGACTATTTGAAGGTTCAACGGCGCCGTTTTGTCTCATAAAAAACATTGTGGACGGGTCCGACTTTCTTATTTCAGATACCGTACTCCTACAGGTTAGAAAAGTAAATTCAGGCATTTTGTTTTACAAAACCAATTTCGAACAACAAATTAGACTTAAATCAAAGAAGCCAGCGATCAGTTGGTGTCCCAGAATTCTTAAGCCCAACCAATTTCAACAAAGAAATACCAACACCTCCCAAAACTGTTGCAAAGGCTTATTCGCAGATTTCATGATTTTTACACCAACTTAAATCATACTAATCGTGAGACTCAGTTTTGTATTCATTTTTTAAGTAGTTTAAAGTATGTACATTTTTAATTCATTTTGTAGTCATTTTTATACAGTTCATAGAGTACGTTATTAAGTTGAATTTAATGATATTTATAAATGTATAAATTGTAGATAAAAAGACGTTGTTTTTAACCTCTATTTGTGCATATTTCACAAAATATATGATTTTTTGCAAAAAATGCTTTACTTGTAATTTATTCAGTTTTCCTAAATATGTCAAGTCTGGTTAGCACATATTTTAATGGACTTACCATCATGTCAAGTCCAAATATAATCTTTTTAATTACTGCTAAAGTATGTTAAGGGCCGATTTCACCAACATTAATATTATGGACCAATGGGAAAATATTTTATCTAAATGCAATTTGACAGAAGCTGTCAAAGGTCTATGAATATTAGTAATTTCTATTGAAATATTGAATAAAATCGTGAAAATTCGACTGTATTATAAACAAGACCACTTTTTGATTCCAACATGATGCTTTTGTACAGAAAAAACAGGACAACTTTCATGTATTTTCATATATGTTATAGGTTTTCATTTAACAATCCGTTATCCCCCTCAGCGAATGGGAATGCGGCAAATAATAGGTCGATTTTCTAGCTGTTAAATCTGGCAGCAGATTTGGACGTTTGTTAATGCATGGCACTCTCGAATTTACCAGCTTCAATACACTGAAAGTTATCATTACATACCTGTTTAATAGTGTGGATTTGTCTGTATTTTGCAAGAAAATAGAATATAAAATACATTCCATCCAATTCGTCATCTTTCTTTACGTCATAATAGTAATCATTTATTAATTTATGGGTTAATGAATTTTTTCAAAGTAATAAAAACATTATGTCCTCTCCATCCTAAAACACAGATAATATGTGTAAGACGTGTCAATCCCTACATCTACCTGATGCATAATGCAATTACTATGGACATAGACAAAAAATTATGAGAAATGTTTCACAAATAATGTCCAAAAATCATCAAAACTAGTAAAGTTTATTGTTTGTGTTTTTGACTGGCGGTCGTTGACTGGCGGGGATATCTATCTGTCACTCGACGGTTGCAAAGTTTAACGACGATCACGTCCCGTGGTGGAGGGTACGAAATGAATCTTTTACATTTGATGGTTTTGCATTTTTTTCGTGAAAATTTACTAGGTATCATGATTATAAGCATCTTTGGTGGACTGTTCGATCCGGAATGGGAAAGATCTCCTATTTATGAAAATATTTTTGGTATCATCTAACCGTTGCAATCAGTGCACAAAGACTGTGACATATGATTTATAGCATAACCCGCTGCCCTGTGAACACAAATTTAACACACAGGCCGCCTAGCCGTGGGGATGCAGTGGTTGAGATGAATATCACGGCAGCAACTGATGATTTGGGCATGTCTGGTAAGAACGTATGAAGTGAAACTCGCTAACTTCACAAATTTGAAGATTTTGTACAATTTCTTTGAAAATGATGAAAGATATGTCTGATTTGGCAGGGTAATGTCGTAGCCAAATGGCAGTCACTCTTTCTGACACAGTCCGGATCGAAAGCTGACGATACTCGTGAAATGTATTGATACTTCTAAATATAGGATCCTATCGAACATCCCTACTGTCAAGATGTATAACCCAAGGTACCGACGGAGCTGTTTTGCGGCGTCATGGAAATAATTTTAAATTTTCATTTGCATTTTAAGTGTTGTGCAATGATTTTGGGAAAAATGTCACGAATAGTCTTATAAAGCATAGTAGAGTATATTTCAACAGGTGGCGGAACTAACTCCACTGGGACCAGGAGGGTGAAACGGGATGTTAGTGCACTATCTTTCAACCCTGTCGCACCCTCACAAAATGGCCGCTGACAACCACACAAGTCGCCGTGTTGTGATTGAACAGCATGGAATTAAACCTTCAGAGTATGTTTTGTGACTGGTACCAAGAGTTGACAGATCCCACACATGTGTCACTCCTTGAAATGCAATAATCAGCTGTATCCAAATAATGTCTAATATAGATATAACCTAGAATGTGTACTCGTGAAAAAAGAAAAATATGGCAAATTTGTAGTTTTTTTGCAGGTTTTATAGGTTTGCTGGTAGCTTTGAGGCATATACTTTGGGAATTTCTTAATCGCTGTGAATATACTGTGGATGTTTGTTCAGTTCCTGAGCAACGAAAAATATTCAACTTTATGGATGTATGGATATCAAAAAACCTGAATGGTTTTGTGGGAATATCAATCGAAGGCGCCCACAATGAATGTTTGGAATATCATAATATCTTTTGGTAGAGCCTGTCATCAAGTAGGTGCTTAATGGCTATCTGCAAGAGGTTTATACGAAAAAACACCAAGTATCACATATCAATTGAAGAAAATAATATAAACAGGAATAGAGAATCAACAATAGTAATTAAAACACGAATTTAATTCAAAAATCAAACATTTCTTTAAATTTTGACTGAATTATATGTAATTTCTTAATATTCAATAAGCTGGTAATCTTTCAATGACAAGTTGTCATCTCATACTTTGACAGTATTTTGTTTTCAACATTTCATAGCTATTGGTTGCTATAATTTGTTGATTGGAACTTGAAGCTCATTCGCTGTATCTGACGGTCTGTTACCCTATAGGTGGAGAATAACGGACTGTTGTTGGTGAAATTGGGCCTGAGTCTATTAATAACAAAAATGTTTACCTAAGCCCCCCTTAACATTACCTTATTAATTCTTTTTACCAAAATAAGTAACTTATCAGAATTTTCAAAAATATTACGGAAATTATAAAAATTTTACAATCAAGTATTCAGTGAAAAATTCGTTAAACTCCTTTCCTGAAAAATCAGCTTTTTGGACGTAACATAGTCTGGCTCTGGAGTACATAAATATAAAATATAACAGGTATGTATACAAAGACATTAATTATATTATACGTAGTTTTTAGCAAATAATGAAGAACATTTATATAAAATATATTCTTGGCACGTCTTTTAAATTCATCGTACACTAACAATTTTAGGGTTTGTGGAATTTCATCATAATGAATAACTGCCTTGTGTGTGACGTCTTGTGAAGAGGCGTTGTAGGTGTTTCCGTGAAACGAATGTTCCTTGCATCTGTGTCCATCGACAATAAATTTTTGCCATAATCTGCAATTTTTGTCGATGCGGACATATTTACCCAAATATCTTGAAGGCCTGTCACGTATGATAAGCACCCTTTCCACAAGACTTCAAGACGGAATATTGATTTGACGCCGGAACTGACGTAGCTGCCGGTGTCGGTGTGTGTGTCACCTCGTCCGACATACAAAATCCCGCCGAGCCAACTGGTATAATTTAAAAAGTTTCAACGGCCTCGCGGGTGAGTTTTGAACCGGAATGAGAATATACCGGGGCTAATGGCAGTGGCGCTCCGACGAGGGCTCGTAATCGTAGAGCTACACGGAATTGAAGCTTTTTTCACCATTCGCCCGTAAGCCGTTACGGGTAAAGAGCTAAAAACAGATAGCTACATTACAACACTAGACACTACTGTACAAATGAGTTATACATCGTCCGACGACAGGTGGACAACTATGGGCAGCTATTTCGTGCTATTTGGAAACTCCTCAGCATGGTCTCGGTGGGCAACGAACGAAAGCTGAGCAACTATAGTCTATTCAGATTATAAGCTGTATTTAAATAAGACAGCACAAAGTGCCATTTATTGCCAGAATCGACAACTGAGGAAATTAAACCATCAAGCTATCTGTTGGGACTTTCCCAGCTCGCTTTATCAGCCGGGCCATCACTGTGGCCGCTAGATGCCGCCGACTCTAGTGCTACAGTAGATACGGTCTAATTGCCATTGAACAAACTAGTAATATATCAGGTAACCAAATGAGTTCGTGCGGCACATTGCCATGGATGTTGTTGATCGATAGGATCTTCGACAGGTTGTGGACGCAAATTCCAGGACAACGAACCAAGAACTTGAAAAAATGTTCAGAGTGAGTCCTGAGACTATTCGTTTGCATCTTCTTTAGCCAGGAAGCACGTGGAAGTTAAGCAAATGGGTCCCGCAGGAACTGAAAAATGATAACGAATTAAGTCATCTTACCATTTGTTCAGCAAACATTTCACGCAACGCTAATGAACCATTTCTTAATCGGTTATTAACCTGCGACGAAAAATGGATCTTGTATTCGAATTCTAAGCGTTCGTATCATTGGTTGTCGCCTAGGATTCGGTACCATACACTTCATTGCACCCAAACAAGGTTTTGTTGTGTGTTTGGTGGACAGCAACTGGAATTGTACATTATGAGTTTTTGGAAAGGGGTCAAACCATCACTGCTAACTGAGATCCACCCTGAACTCTAAGGTTTCTTCCCCACAAATCCGTGATCCCAATGGCCACCTACATACTGATGCCGAAAAATCTGCCAATCTTCTTGCCGATGCTTTCAGTGAAGGCTTTGTGAATGAACCTGATGGTGATGGTACTCTTCCGAACTTATCCAGCCCTCATAGATGCCTAGCGACCATCTGTAGCATAGATTTTCAACCTCAGGACATTGAGAGGCACCTTACTAAACTGAAAACTTGTTCGTCCCCTGGAAAGGATGGGATTACTTCTTCCGTTATGAAGTCCTGTGCCTCAGCTCTCGCATACCCCCTGTGCATTATATTCAACTCCTCGATTCAAAATCACATCCTTCCTTGCTGTTGCCGTACTGCATCTGTGACACCTATATACAAAAAAGGAGATAAAACATCTGCGAAAAACTACCGTCCTATTAGTCTTGTCACTGCATTGACAATTGGACCAGATCTTTAGACGCAAATGAACCGGTCGACGTGGTTTTTCTGGATTTTTCCAGAGCTTTCGATCGAGTTCCGCATAAAAGGCTCCTGCACAAGCTTGAACATCTCGGAATCAGGGGAAATTTGTTGTTATGGATTGAAGCTTTTTTGTTAGACAGATCTTTCTCCGTCCGTGTTGGAGACGCCTATTCTTCTAGTCATCGTGTTACTAGTGGAGTTCCACAAGTATCTGTGCTAGGGCCAATACTTTTTCTTCTTTATACAAGCGACCTTCCCACCCGACTTTATTCTATGTGTTCCATCTATGCAGATGATACTAAAGTCTATAACACTGTCATGAACTCATCTGTGCTTCAAGAAGACCCCAAGCTGATCAGAAAGTGGTCAGAACTCTGGCTCCTGCCTTTAAATCTATCGAAATGCTACGTTCTCCACCTGGGAAAGAATAATCCTAACTTAACATATAAGATTGGCAAACATACCTTAGAGACTGTTCTTCATCACACAGATCTTGGTCTGACAGTTAATGGTCGGCTCACCTGGTCGGAGCACATTCAGAACATAACTTCTAAGGCAAAGCGGTTACTATATATGATGGAAAGGTCATTTAGCGGTTGCACCGTTAATACCTCCTCCTTTTTGTACACAACTTTCGTACGACCCCTACTGGAGTTTGCTGGTCCGGTATGGGATTCAAACCTTGTTCGCGATAGCAGCTTATTAGAGGCCGTTCAGCGTCGTGCTACACGTATGCCATATGGCACACGTAGGCCAAGTTATGAAGACCGCCTCGAGCTACATGTATATAACCTGCCTGCTTTTGCTGATAGAAGAGTACGAGGAGATCTCATCATCACTTTCAGAGCACTACATAATTTGTTTGGTGTGGACATGTCGCATCTATTTCGTCTGGCAACGAACAGTCTCAGAGGCCATAACATCAAATTGCAGAAGGAAGCTTTTAGAACCTCTACTCGTCAGCGCTTCATCTCAAACCGTGTCTTCGATGCATGGAACAGTCTTCCATCTTATGTAGTGAACTCGGAATCCGTCAACAGTTTCAAAAACAATTACGATAGACACCGCAGTGCTTAAAATATTGTTCCCATTCTGTATATATCGACTTCAGAAGTGCTAAGATTGTCAAATTGTTATATTCCTTTTGTCTGTACACTATTATCTATTTTTGTGTTTGAGTTTATAGTACTTGTACTCAACTCAAATTTGTTGTTTAATAATAATAATAATAATAACTTGTATTGTGAGCAGCTTCAACGAGTACAAGCAGCACTCATCCAGAAACAGCCTTCTTTGATCAGTTCTATCAGTCAGCTTGCTGCTTCCACTTTCACAGTGGTCGACTCTGGTAATAGATGGCACTTTGTAGGCTCATATTTTCGGCGGTACTGGACATCTTTAGTTAGGTAAAGCTAAGTGAGTTTATAAACCCGACAACTTAGCTTATAAACTTCTCCTATAGTTATCTGTCATGTCATGTTCCTTTATCACTAACTAAAACTATAGATGTTGATAGTATTCTATTTTGGACTTCCGTTATCTATACAATTTTTGAGATCACAACGTGTCGATTGACAAGTTATCTTCAATGGTCCTCATTTTACCTGAAGATATGTATTTTGATCTCAAACATTGTATAGACAATGGAAGTCCCAAATGAAAATTTTGAAACATCTATGTTGTCTACGAATCTTAAACAGCAGTCAGCGCAATATTTTGGTTATCGACACATTTTTGTTGACTCCTCTACGAAGGTAGTTATCGAATATCAGAACCTGAAATCAGAAAGGTGATGGAGAGAACATATACATTGTATTCTAAAATATCTCGAGAATCACTGCCTTATTTGGCAGATGAAGTATGCTCTTCGATACCAGCGAACAACTGGTGACACTTTAGTACTAGCTCACGTCATACATTTCAATAGCTACGAGTAACAAATGGTTTGCGCCACCGAGTACACCCAAACTCCCACCGCTACGCGCACTGCCAGGGTACATCCGCCCACCTGGCCAGCCGCGATATAACCGTTCAGCTGCTGTTGGTCCAAATGTATCCGCTCTGCCCTAAATTGACAGGAGAAAACAGCATAAACCACAAATTAGAGTGGAGCGACGTCGTTAGGAAATCAGATCAATTTACGATTCACTCGTCAACAGATACAATCTTCTTCTATTCGTCATTGTTCGTCAGAGCGGTCCGTGGGCCTTTGCTCTTGATTAAAGTCAACAGTTACAGTAAGAGTGATTGCAATGTCACATTGAACTGTCCCCCAAAGCTAAGCTTTCATAACGGTCTCCTGAAAACCTTGCCCGTGAGCTGTTTCTCCTGACGCGAGCGCAGCCATCTGCTTCCACTTCGGTCCTCGAACAAGCCGTAGCTGAGCGACAGTATCGCAGATGTGAGCGAATGTATTCTGGTATCGCATAGCGGAGCGAGTTTGAGTGCATCTCGTGAAATAGACCGTCTATTGGGTGCAGGTATGGAATTGTAAGGACAGCCCATTATTTTATTTGCTGAGACTCAAGGCATTGCTTCCAAGCCACCGCGCGATACCTTAACTAATAAGAGTTCATATAATTGCGCACAAAGGTTGCCTCGTTAACTGAAGCGACTGCTGGGAGAAAGCTGGATTAACTTTTTTAACACTACGGGCTCGCTCCAAGTTGTCCGGACTCTGCTCATGAAGAACTGCTGGCATTGCTGCTCCTTTATTCTTAATATACAAACTTCGAATCCCTTTATATCAGTGACGTTACTTCAATGCCTAGGCTATGCCTTTCCAAATGCGTCAGTATAAAGAAGAATTTCTTCAACATTGTCAATTCTTCACTAGTAGTAGCGTGAGCAATATTCTGTTCATTGTAGAATACTCCGTTGACTTGACATGCATATCGCCTTTAATTCAAAAAAAGATCTTAACGTAATTTACAATTATTTAATGAGAGCCACATTACTCTTTTTACAGCTACCACTTAATCGTGCTTTTGTTTTTTTAATCATCGCTAAGAGGAGAGACGCTTTGGAGGTAGAGGTCACCCTTTACTCCCCAAAACGTAAAACGCTCAGGAAGTATGCAAATGATAAGGGAAACGCAAAAAGAGGGAACGTGTTACGGGTATTAAAAAAGGGCAAGAAGGGTTGGCATTTTCCAGTCTGCCGATGGCTCTTCGCTGAAAAAGTGTGCTTTTTCGGATCGCAGATTCATGTGTACAGGATGTTGAGCCATAGGTTTGCTCTCGTAGCTTATAAAAAACACATATATTGTTAAGCCTTAAAATAATTTATATCACAATTCATGAAGAGTTTTGACTAATTTGTAACTACTCGGTATGGTCAGTTATTTAGCTAGAAACGGTGGGCGTGCAATGAGCGTTGGCAGCTCAAACATAAACTGTTCTGTCCCAAAATTTGGACAGATCGTGGGGCTTCACCAGTTTTTTAAATTTTTTTCATAAGTGTGATTTGTTTAAAACGTTCTAGTAGTGTGGAAAATGTTTCCGGCCTTGTATGTCGCATATTAGGGCACCGTTGCTTATAAATGCGATATGCTAGGAAACCATTTCTTTGGGCTTCGCCCAAAACGAATATCATATTCACCATTTCTTCTTTAGAAAAATTCATTGTCAAACATGTTTTTATTGTAATGCTCACAAAGCTAATTTTGACAGTTTATAACTAATCAACAATTTATTTGTTTCCAAGGATGATGCAATATTTTAGGGAATTAAGCCCTTCCATAAAAGACGTGCTAATAACCGAAAAAATAGCCATAAAAACCTTTAAGGGTCTAGTAACAAAGAAAGCTACCTCAGTCCAAAAGTTGATAGTTTGCGAGATACAGGGTGTCAAAGTTACAATGTTATTTTTCCTTTTTAGTTAAGTATTTCAGATTTTGTCAATGATATTGGGAGGTTTACTAGTATGAGGAACAAGAATCTGTTAGTTTTTATGGCCAAACTTCTAGAGGGCGCCACTTACAGCACTATTTCGGTAAAAAAGTTATCATAACTTTTTTGTTCTACCCTGTATACAACAATTGACAGGAAAATCTCATTTTCTTGTATTTCCAGAACAAAAAAGGTTTACTTGTTCGAAGTGTTTAAAGGTAATGGTTTTCGAGGCATTTGTTTTTAAAAATTCCAATTCAATACTATATACAATATATATATATATATATATATATATATATATATTCAACAATAACATATTTTGGTCTGTAGTGTCTCCAGTTTCTCGATTTCATAACCTTTCGCAGACACTATATATATATATATATATACATGGGGCATCGTCAACGCATGAACTTTGCAATACAAAAATTATCATTACCGAAGAAAGAGAACACCGCACGTTTACATACACTAAAATCCATAATTTGCCAGTGTAATTTAGGAATGCTTTAAGTGGCCTGTAGACCGTCTCCGAGCCGAACAGTAATTTCGTATGTCGTAAATTGTAGCACTTACAGAGAAGGGCATAGCTCTCGCCCCCATAATGTTTTCAAGCTAATACGCCCGCATCATCAAATTGGAACGCTCCTGGATTACCCAAATGCACATGTTAAATTGCGCGACATTCGTCTTGGGTTGAAAACAGTGGCAATGCATGGTACAATGGGGTTTTGAATTGATGTAAAACGTGAATGTGCTGTCTTAGGAGGAAGACGCTTGCTGCACTATTTATACGCACTCACTGAATATACGAGTACGTAATATTCGTCAGACCAGTCGTTAACCAGTGTGCGGTTCTACGAGGAATGTTTCCTAGTTCTTCCTGGATAACAGTTGACACGGTGACACTAGCAAATAAAATTCTTGAGAAATATTTGATTAGTTAGACAGTAGTACGTTTTTTATTTATACTCCAACTACCACGAAGACCTAAGGCCTAAACACCCATTTTGTACCGTGGGGCTATAGGGGGATACAGGGGAAAGGGGGAACGCCACACGGACTTTGGAGAGGGAACACGTGTGCATGCAACATGCATACATTCTGGCTTCGCCTACGAGATCCGCCGGGTGGTACCTCCGCGTTCAACAGTCAGAGAGACCGTCTACCACCTACGGACAATCACACCATCCATAGCCAAGAGAAAAATTTCTCCTGGGACAGGATTCGAACTTGCACAGCGCACGGCGACTGATCAGGAAACCGAAAAGTCTACTACTGCGGCCACCGCTGCTGCCTCTACTAGAAACAAATAATGCGGTTTCTTCATCATGGATTTTCCCAACGCTTTCAAATGAACTGATCTCTGATGTGATCTGTGGTTTGCTCGATCAGCCTCAAATATGTCATTCTCTGTGAGACCATCCAAATTACGGCACTGCACTGATGATGATCTAATATGTAGAGTTACTTATGTTTCGCACTTTCCAATTCCTTTGTATAACGTAGGTAAAACAGTATGGCCATTACTCACTCGCTCAATAAAGTCGCTTTTTCAAAAATTCTTTCGCTGTTTGCGTATCCAATTTCCTGAAGTAAATAGGATCCCTGTGGGGTATGACGGTCAACTATTTTTAAAAAAATATATTATACTGAATGTTTCAACACTAAGAACAGAACCGTCTGTGGCCCCAACGTTTTCTCACGTGTAGTTTCAGAGGTGCAGGGTCTCCAAGCTGAGAAGTCAGTACTCTAGCTGTATCACAGCTATTGTATGTATGTACGTATACAGGGTGCGCCATCTTTTATCTCGGTATGTAAACATGAAGTAACTTTGAAAACAAAAAACTGATTTCTATATATCAGGTATTTTTATTAAATATGGTCCTTTACAATTTATTGGGACTAGTTCTTGAACACATCTGTCAAGTCGCCACCATTATTGGCCAAAATAAAATGTGCCCGTTTTGCTGCGTTTTCCATTACTTTTTTGAGCATCTCTGGTACTATAGCGGCGATTGCGGTACGAATGTTTGCCTTGAGTTCTTCAGTGGTCTGGAGCTTGCTGGCGAACACTTGACTTTTCAAATAACCCCACAAGAAGAAGACCGGTGGGGTCAATCTGGGTGGCCAGTCAATGTCACCTCTTTTTTGACGTCCAGGGAATTTTCGTTTCAGAAACTGGATTGTTTCAATTGCCGTGTGGCATGGCGCACCATCTTGTTGAAACCAGTAATCATCAAGACCTTTTTTCACGCACTTGTGGGCAAACATAATGCGCCAGCATTCACCGATATCGCTTTCCATCGACTTCGTTTTCGTTGAAGAGAAATGTCCCAATGATGGATTTGGCGCAAACGCCGGCTCAAACAGTCACTTTTCGGTCATGCAACGGCATTTCGTGGATATCATGTGGATTTTCCGTTCCCCAAACGCGGCATTCTAATTATGTTGAAGACATATCAGCAATGTTTTTATAGTAATGTTCTAAAAAAAAATTTCGGCCCTCCGTGAAGTTTTTGATTAACATTTAGCACTGAACGTGTTAACGCCGCCAGAGAGCGTGAAATGGGCCTCGTCGGTCATCACAATTTGCTTCCAAAAATCAGGTTCAGCATCAACCATGCGAGCGACTGTTTGGGCGTATTCCAATTGACGTGGACGGTCAGTTTGCAACATTTTTTGTGTTAACTGCACCTTATAAGGAAACAAATGCAAATCATCCTTCAAAATGCGCCGCAACGTGGTTCCACTGATGCCAAAATGCTGAGCGCGGTGACGATATGACACTTTTGGGTTCTGGGTAACGCTTGTAACGGTTTCACCGTCCGATTGTATTTATTAAATCACTTCTCGATTATCATTTTAGAATCGCAAGTCATTAATCCCATCTCTAGCTTTTTTACTTGGAAACATTTCCGCTTGGAGCGCGCTTGATGCGGAGTTCCTGATCTGCGATCTTCCTCGCGCTTTCTTTTCACTTGAGCCGCCGATCTAGCAAGAGCTAAGAATTTTGTTAGTAGATGTCTTATGGGGATTCGGTCTCAAAAGTTCCAAAATCCGCCACCAGAGGCGCTGGCGTCGCGCGCCATTGACAGGTTGTTGGACGGAATCTGTATTCATGAGTTGGGGATTCCGCCGCTAGATGGCGCTGTCAAACCAAAACGGAATCTGTGTGTCATTGGACACCTGTCATGCGTCATTGGGCATCTCACGCATAGATGGCGTTACACGTCATCTGTCATACGTCATTGGACAC